>CM030940.1:1647731-1689512 GCA_018136815.1 Isochrysis galbana | reverse complement strand
TGGCGCGCGAGGGAGAGAGGCGGGAGCCAGCCGCGAAGCGCTGAGAGGGTGGGGTTACGGGAGAGAAGCCGTTCTTCGAAGAGGAGGCTGGCCTGCCGCCAGGGGACGGTGCGGCGTGCGGAGGCGGAGGGCCAAGGGCGTGGCAGGCGGGCGGGCGGCGCCTCGTCCGCCCGCCGGGCGCGCGCAAGCGCTTTCCTTCCAGTCTGCACACTAGCACTAGAGCTCTAGAGTAGAAATGAGCTCTTTACTGCCGGAGCCCCCTCCCGGAGCCCCTCCGGTTCCTCTTCCTCATCTTGATCATGAGGGGGAGAGGTGAATTGCGTTGCTATGGGTGGGTTCGGTTTTGGGTCCGATTGCGGGTCCGCTCGCTTGCGCGAGGGTAGCGTGGGTTGTTGAGTGGGTTGAGGTGGGCCTTGCTGCTTCTGTGCTGGCTGCTTTGCCATGGGTCCAGCCGCTTCGGCGTACGATTTCTGGTTGGTGTTTTTCAGTGATGGTGCATCAGTACTGATATCAGTTTTTTACATCAGTATCAGCTCACCTCGAGCTGATAACTGATATCAGTTGTCAGTTGTCAGCAGCTTGGAGCTGGGAGAAAACAAAACACCCAGTCCCCTTTACTTTCTACATCCAAAAAAAGTGAAAAAAAAATAAATTTTTGTGAGGTCGGATGGACGTCGTACTGGTCTCCAGCGGGAGTCGAACGGGTCTGCTGCGGTGCACATCGTCCGCGTACTGTCATCTGAGCCGCGTGTCGCCCAAATATTCCTTCTTGGAGGGCGTTTTGTTATTTTTATATCTGCAGCAAATACACAAGCCACTGATATCAGCTGATAATCTGCTCGCTCAGGGCCTTGGAGGTGATAACAGCTGATAAGGTCCATCAGCTTATATCAGCTATGATATCAGTGTCAGCCTCGAAGTTGGTGTCAGCTGATGAACTGATGCACCATCACTGGTGTTTTTTGAGAGGTTGGAGGCCGAAAAGGCCCCCAGGATTGATTGTTGTGTGAAGTGCCCGCCCACGAGGGGTGCACTGGTGGTAGGAGTTGCCTCCATGGGGGTGGCAGCAGTGCTGCCACCCACCATGGGGAGTCCTTGTTGGGGTGGCAAGGCGGCAGTGGCAGGCGGCAGGGCCAGAGGCTGGCCCTGTTGTTCTGCAGGGAACAGGACTCTGCCTGTTCCCTGCTTCTGGTGTTGTAGGGGAGGTGAGGGCGGGAACATCATGTCGACGTCACTGTCCGTGAGGGGGGCAGCCTGCGAGCGCTTCGGCTCCGGCGGCTTGGGGCGGCCCCGGTGGGGCGTCGTGGCGGCAGGGGGCTGGGAGGTGGGAGCGGTCGGCGCGCGCTCCATCGCTGAAACTATAACGATAGTTTTTCTGGTTTCTGGCAGGGGAGGAGTGGAGAGAGGGGGGGGCTCGTGCCCCCCCATGGGCGAGCTAAGTATAAACTTAGTTGAGGAGCATGTGGGGGAGTCGAGCGCGAGATCTATTCCCCAGCCATGGGAGTTGGAGTGCAGTGGGATCTCGTGTGCGCCTCGTGCCCGTTGCCGACGCTAGGCTCATGCTACAGCCCCTCGCGTGGAAAACTATTGTTATAGTTTGAACTATGGAGCGTGCCGCGACCGCTCCCGAGCCCCAGGCGACCCTCGCCACCGCGCCCCACCTGGGACGCCCCATGCCGCCCGGGGCGGCTCGTCAGAAAGCCCTCTCAGAGCCCATCCAGCCCATCCAAACCACGCCCGCGCAAGCGCGCGGGGTGGCGAGCACTGGCACCGAACAGGTTGCCCCCATGGCTCTGCGTAGCAAGCAGGGGGTCTTTGAGACCCCCTCCAACAGTGGGAAACCCTCCCACCCCAAGAGCACCTCATGTGGGAGGGCAGCTCAGCTGCCCTCCCCATGGTGGAAACCTCTACCATCAGTGCACCCAACATGGGAGGGCACTTCACAACCATCAATCTCCTACGGAGAGCAACTTGTGCCTCTGTTTTTCAACATGTTGACTCACTTCTCGTTTTCACCCCACTCCTGTGGGCCACAAGAACCTACAACTCAGTGCCCTGCCTTGGGCCCTCCTTCAACACTTGACTCCCTCTCCTACTCTCCCTTCCCTCTAGAACCAACCCAAACAGCACGAACCCCCTCGCCCTCTGTTCAAAGCACCAAAAATTTCAACTCAAGACCCTTGTTGATACACTTCACGTTTTCACCCCACTCTTGTGGGCCACAATTACCTTCAACTCAGTGCCCTGCCTTGGGCCCTCTTCCAACACTTCACTCCCTCTCCCACTCCCACTCCCTCTTCCAACTACAACTAACCCAAGAAGCACAAACCCCCTTGCCCTCTGCTTCAAGCACCAAAAATTTCGACTCAAGACAAGAGGGAGGACATGTCTTGAGGCGGCGTCGCTGCCCATGCCTAGCGCAAGGGTATAGCGCCCCCACTCAGACATCTCCTTCCCCACAGCTCCTCTCTGAGGAGTTGCTCCTCTCCCTCCCATTAGGCCCCCTTGCCTGCGAGACCAGAACAGGATCCTGGCGTAGGGGGCTGTCTGAGTGTGGAGGGAGGGGCGCTCTGGCTAGCGCAGGTAGAAAGCTAGTGAAGAGCTGGGTGGCATAAGGGGGGAAGGGTGCTTGCGCTTGCCGCGGCAGGGTGTCCTGTCTTGAGTGAGGGCTAGTCCCGTTCCTTTGCCGCGCCGCGACCCATAAAAATTTGTTAAAAATTTAAAATTTACAGCCCCTCGCGTGCCTACAGCCATCCTCTACAAGTAGGTGGTAAAAGAAATAGTCGATAGTCGAACGCGAACTCAACTCAAACTTTTTGACCGTTTGAACATAGTCAACTACCTACTACTCCCTTGACCCATAAAGTGAACACTCTCAAAACCTCTGAAAATTTCCGTCGCGCCGCGTAAACGCGGCGCTCAACCAAGCGAAACCACGAAGTGCACCCCGCGGCTGCGCCGCGAACACACCCAACTCACGGCGCTCGACAATGAACACCCGTCAACTACCTACTCACCCCCCCTAAAACAATGAGCGCGCGTATTTTTTTTACCACCTACTTGTATCCTATGGGCATAGCCAAAGTCGGTCCTCGTAGCATTGGGAAACCGGCCAGCCACCATCAAAGAGAAAGAGAACTGGCAAACCTCTCTAGAGCTCTACAGCTCTACTTGACAGCACTCCGCAAACCACACGTGAGCTGCGGCTTCTCCTGCGCGCGCGGCTCGGGGTGTGTGCTGCTCCTGTGCGCCCATCCCATCCCCTCTTCAGCGCAACCCACCCCCCCCCCTCCGCCCCCCCCTCCCGGCGCCCACAGAGAGGAGGAGGGCGAGGATCCCGGCCTCTTCCCTCTTCCCCCGCGCCCCCAAAATAGCCGAGAGCGCGCCCCCCCCTCCCCCCCCGCGCGCGGCCCCACTCGCCGCCGTGGGCCGCTCCTCCCTCCGTCCGCAAGGCGGCGGCGGGCCGCCCTTCCGCCCACTCTCTCTCTCTCTCTCCCTCTCTCCCTCTCTCCCTCTCTCCCTCTCTCCCTCTCTCTCTCCCTCTCTCCCTCTCTCCCTCCCTCTCTCCCTCTCTCCCTCTCTCTCTTCCCTCTCGCTCTCTCTCTCTTCCCTCTCTCTCTCTCTCCCCCCCTCTTCCGCCCCCCCCCGCCCCCCCCCACTCCCCCCGCCGCCGCCGCCGCCGCATTGCCCTTTTCCGCCCCCCCCTTCCCCTTCCCCCGCGCGGAAACAGCCTTCCCCTCCCCCCTCCCTCTCGCGCGCGTCCCCTCCCTCTCCCCCTCCCTCTCCCCCCCCCTTCCGACTGCCGCTCTCGGCGCGAGCGAGCGCGGGCGCGCTCATCCCGCGAGTCGGGCCGGTGATACCGTCCACGGGCGAGGGGCAAGGGAGGGCAGCGCGCGGCGGCGGCAGCAGACTCGATGGGCTGCTCGCTCTCCAAGGGCGAGCTGGACGTGCTTGAGCAGTGCAAAGAGGGGGCGGGCGTGCGCTCGGCGCCGCCCGAGCCCGAGCCCGAGCCGGAGCCCGAGCCTGACCGCTCTGAGGCTGCCTGGGCCGCCGCTGTAGCCGCAGAAGACCTGACAGCGTTTGGCACAAATGAGCCGGGCTCTGCTGCCGCTGCCGATGCTCTGCACGAGCGGGGCGTGACCATCGAGTTCCTGCTCGACTTCACGCGGCGGCACGACTGCTGGCACCTTCCCACCTGGAAGGTTGTGTACGACATTGTGCGGCCGGCGACGCGTGGCTCGCGGCTGCGGTACGCAGACCTGCCGGACGTGCGCCGCTCCGGTGCTGTCGGCCGTGCGGACACATTCGTCTCGCACAGCTGGGGCGCACTATGGGGCGTGCTAGTGAGCGCGCTGGCCGACCGCGCCGATCGCCACCGGCGCGTTTGGATCGACATCTTTGCTGTGCGCCAGTGGGAGGGCAACAGTGCCGACCTGCAGTACGCGAGCGTCGTCTCACGCTGCAGCTCCTTCGTGATTTGCTGCCAGGCCTCGCCCACGAAGCAGATCCAGGGGGTCAACTGTCTTGCCAACCTCTCCAACTCAGAGATGCTCGCGCGCAGGATAGACCTGGTGCCCGCACCCATTCGCGCTCAAATCAGCTTCCTGCGCGCGTGGTGCCTCGTCGACGTCATGTCAGCCATCGAGGCAGAGAAGAAGGACCCGCGCTTTGCCATTATAATGAAGGTGGGCAACATGAGCTCACAGAGGAGCGAGGAGGGATTCTATGCGTTTCAGGTGTGTGGATGCCCTGCTCTCCCCTCGCCTTTCCTCTTCCCCCTTCTCCCTCGCTCAATTTCGCCTCCCCACTTCTCCTGGGAAGCGCACCTCTGTAGTCCCTGCGGAGCACGCCGTTGCACCCTGCCACCCTGACGCGCATGCTTTTGCCGTACGCAGGGCAACTCCGACATGACCAAGGCTCTGCAAAACTTGATCGACATCAAGCAGGCTGACGCGCTCAATCCTGAGGACCGCGAGCGAATCCTAGGGCAAGTCAACAAAATGGAGGGCGGCTACGAGGAGCTCAACGACCGCGTGCGCTCGTGCATTACTGGCGCGCGAGCGTGCTCGAGCTTCCCTGAGGTGCAAGCTGCGGCATGCGGTGATGACGCGCTCGACTGTGAGTCCTGCCACTCGACGCGTCGCCCCGAGCTCGAAGCCCCCAATTCCCCCTCCCTCGTCACAGCATCCTCGTGCGCCGCCGCCGCTGCGCATGGCCGCGCGCGTGCCCTCCGCCGATCTGCCCGCCCACCCTGTGCACTCATAGACATCAACGCATCGCAGCGGCGCCTAAACGACTGGCTGAAGGCGGCAAGTGGGGCGGGCTACCCCTGGCTCGTCGAACGCCTGCTCGAGAAGGGAGGACAGCCAAATACTATCTGCACGGGTAATGTGACGCCGCTCATGTCGGCCGTCATGTCTGGCAAGCTGCACGTGGCCGAGATGCTCCTCAAACACTGCCCCGACCCCTTGGCAGCTATTAATAGACAGCGCGATGACGGCACAACGCCTGTCAATCTTGCAGCGGGCGCAGGACAGGCAGCAGCGGTGCAATGGCTCATCGACCATGGTGCGGACGTCAACCTCATTCAGGTGCTCTTACCATCGAGCGGCCTGCACTGCGATTGTGTGCGCGCAATGGAGGGTTGGGGAAGGAACAAAAAAGCAACCTGCACGCGGTGTGACCGCCACGAGCAGCCGGGAAATGGGGAGACAGGGCGCGTCCAGCCAACTGATAGCGCGCGCTGGCACATTAAGCCTGCCCCATACACTCCTAGCGTGTCACCCCCCCACCCCCCCACCCCACCCCGGCGCGCTTCTGCTGCCGCGCAAGTGTAGACCAACGGCAACGCACCGCTGAAGCGTGCCTCGCAGAACGGCTACACAGAATGTTGTGTCCTTTGCTTGAAGGCGGGTGCCGAACCGAACCATGTGAACAAGCAGGGCGAGACGGCATTGCACTATGCTGCCAAGAACAACCACTTCGAATGTGTCAAAGCTCTTGTCCGAGGAGGCTGCGACTGGAAGGTGGCAAACCCGGATGGCTACGTGAAGGGCACGGCTGCTGACTGTGCGCCACACACCGCCCGGCCAGCCAACTCCCGGAGCAACTCCTACATCGTGCAGCTCCACCTGTTCACCTCTGTCATCCCACCCGTCCACAGCCATAGCTTGCTAGACTACATACGTCATGGCGCCCCAGATCGCCTCCCCACGCATGATCCACACTAGGACTGCCCGGGCTGGGTCAAATGGCGTCTCACCAACTCTTGTGCGTTGCCACTCTCAGGGGCGGATCATACCGGGCACACGCACATTTCAGCATGGTTGCGCGAGCAGCCCGGCGGGAGCGGGGAGGGGACCGGAAGGTACAAACAATAGCTGTCCTAGTGTACGACTGCCTTCATGCGACCTAATGGCGCTGCACCCAGCGTACGGGCTTGGACGTGGTCGTATTTTTTACTCGTCCAACGATTCTCAGCTTGCCACAATCACGACTTCGCGCTTATTCACAGCAACTTGGGGGCACGAGCAATTGCGCTCCATTTGGAACTCTCCCTGCCTCTTTCCCCACTTCCATCTTTGTTGTCGTAGTCAACAAGTTCTACCCCCATTCCCTCCTCTACCTATTCTTTGCTTTCGTCTGGGGTGCAACGCAACCATTTGCTTTGCCCCTCGTCCATTTTGGTAAGTGGTCAAACACTCCACCCGCGGGGTGCCCGCCCTTACGAGCAAGCAAATCGCGTATTATTAGGTTGTGGAATCGGGCACCTGTGGAAGAGGTGCGGGAGACTGGTTGTAGGGCGGTCAAACAGGGCTTTTTAAATACTAACATGGGCAACAACGATACTACTTAGAAAATCATAAAACTACTTTTATGATTCGCTGTTGACAGTTCGCGCCCGAAGAGTAACCCCCCCGCGCGTACCCAAACGCGCTCGTTGGGGGGCAACTCGCTCTGCGTGTACGCGGAGATGGCATCGGCGGCGCCCTTGTACGTGCACGAAGAGAAGTACGACGGCCACTGACGTTATCACCAACGACATCCTCACTATGCCTTGCCGCAGCGTGCTCACGGGCTACAAGTACGTGGACGTGTTCTACGACGTCTTCTCCGGCCTCGTGTTCGTGTATCCCATGCGCTTCAAGTCGGAGCATCCAACGATGTTGCAGCGCTTCTTGGCGGACACGCAAGGGTTCTTCATCGTGAAGCGCTTGCACTCGGACAATGAGCCCGTGCTCAAGAGCGACAAGGTGCAAGAGATTTGCGATAGCAACTTGATCCGCAAGCAAGAGAGCAACCCGTACGAGCCGTGGGGCAACCCTGCGGAAATCGCGGTCAAGTTGCTCGAGCGCACCATGCGTCCATTGCTCCTGGGGTGCAATGCCCCCCAAGAGTATTGGGAGTTTGCGCTCTATCCCGCGATGGTGATCATCAACCGCATCCCCGGCGCCAAAGACACTGCTCCTCCTCTAGTGCGTGCCGGCATCCGCCACACGGTCAACCTGAGCATGCTCAAGGTGTTCGGTTGCAAGGCCATCGTGCAAAAGCCCAAGGCGTACCGCGACAACAACTTGTCGGAGCAAGCACAAGAGTGCATCTACTTGGGCCCGGCACGCTACCACACGGGCAACATCTTCATGTCGCTCGAGACGGGCAAGGTGTTTGTGAGCGGTGTGCACGCCACCTTCATGGAGTCCGAGTTTCCGTGGAAAACCACGAGGGGGGGTGAGATCCCCATTGACAAGACCGACCAATACGGCAAGATGCATGGCTCAATCTACGCGTTTGGCATCCCGGAGGACCACGAGGATCCGGACTACACGCCCTCGGAGCATTCCTACTCGGGCCCCATCACGGAGGTGGAAGAGGACAATAGCGACAATGCCTCCGACACCACGTCGCCTATCCGAGCTCCTCAACGTCACCGCCGCATCATCGAGTCCGATGAGGAGGATAACGATACGCTTACGCCAAGTGGCGAAGTGCAACGCGGGCCATTCGAGTCGGAAGATGGCAAGGAGGACACCGCACCACGCCGCTCAAGCCGCATCGCGGGAGAGGAGCTCCCGTACACGGTGATGGACTACTCCACCTTGGGCAACGACAACACTGTCTTTGGCGACGAGAGTGCAAGCGAGTACTCGGCGTCGATGTGCCACAAGATCTTGATGGCGACCGAGGTGTGCAACGACGCCATCTACATCGGCTTCCCAAAGCCCTTCAAGCCGCACCAACTCAAGTTCCTACCACAAGATGAACAAGACTTGTGGGAGGAGGCGCGCATGAAGGAGTACAACACCTTGGTGACCAACAAGACCTTCATCGACGAGAAGCCAATCAAGGAAGTGGGACGCGCCATCCCACTAGGTGAGACCCTCCGCTACAAGCGCGACGGCATCCGCAAGTCGCGCATGTACGTTCAAGGCTTCCGCCAAGTACCGGGCATTGACTTTGACCTCTCGTACTCGCCAACCATCTCCCATGGCGGCTTTCGACTGTTCTGCGTCATCTCCGTCATCATGTGCACGTACAAGGGCGCCGCCGACGCCATCTCCGCGTACACGCAGAGCGAGTTGCCCCCCAACGAGCGCGTTTGGGTACGCATGCCCAAGAACTACCGCAAGTACGATGAACAAGGACAAGAACTAGCAGCCCTCTTAGGGCAATCGCTCTATGGCTTGGTGCAGTCCGGCCGCAATTGGTGGCTGAGTGGCGAAAGCTTTCTTGTTACTTGTCTCTTAGGGGTCTCTACCCTTGCACGGTCCGGTGTCCGTTCAAACGACTCAACCGCCGTAACCGACTCAACCGCCGTAACCGACTCAACCGCCGATCACGTAACCGACACAAAAACAAAACCCCAACAAGAACAAATGCTTTGCACACCACCTAGCCATAGCTAGGCCTTGGGTTCACGACGCACATTAAGCCTTGCATGAAGCCTTGTATGAAGCCTTGCGCTTCTCACCCCCCCTTGACCTGATCCCCCGGAGAAGGGCAACAAATGAGGGATTCGCAAGGCAGCAAGATCTCAGATGCGAACCATGATCAGCCCACGGAACTTGGTGAACTTGTTCGCCGCTAAGGGCTTCGTCATCATGTCGGCCACATTGAGCTCGGTCTGAACGTGGTAGACGCGTAACACATTCTTCTGCGTGAGCTCACGCACGTAGAGCTCACGACGATGGATGTGACGGGCCAAACCCTTCATGATGGGATTGTCCGCGAGTGCCTTTGCACCCTTGCTGTCGGACAAGAGCGGGCTTGGTTCCGCTTGCTTCCAACCGAGATCCGCGAGCGTGTTACGGAAGTTCTCGATACGCTGCGAAGCGAGGGAGGCCGCCATCGTTTCCGCTTCGTTGGCCGACAAGGAGATGCTGTTTTGGCGCTTGCTGCCCCAATCGACGAGGCTGCCATTGATGAAGATGAGCCAGCCGCTCGTCGAACGTACTACGTCCCACGATGCGTCGACCATGCCGCGTACCATGCCTTCACCTTGACGAAAGAGGCCGATGATGGGGCTATCGCCATTGTTCTTGTAGTACTTGAGGCCCATGGTGCCACGGTTCTTGAGGTAGAGAAGGCAATGCAGCGCCGCGTGCCAAAGGTTCACGGTGGGGAACGACATCGCGCGGCAAAGTTGGCCCACCGTGTACGAGATGTCGGGGTTGCTCACCACGGCGGCGTAGAGGAGACTACCGACGAGGCCGCGGTACTTGGTGCCAAACTTGGGATCGAGCTCCGCCTTGATCCGCTCTTTCTCGTCTTGCGCCTCGATGACGTCCTTGCCGAGGTACGAGTTGCATGGCGTGTCGACGGTGTTGCGCAGCGTGTCCTCGTACTTGGTCATCTCTTCGAGATGCGCGCCCACCAACTTGTTGATGTAGTCTCCTTGGTGAAGAATGATTCCATCACTCACTTCCTTGAGTTGGGCTCCAAGTACTTCATCGAGACCTTCATGCCAAGTGAGCTTGAAGCCATCCTTCTCCATGGCCTCAAACACCTTGCGCACGAGCTTCATGTCATTGGAGCCCCACGGCATGTCGTCCACGTACGTGGCCATGACCATGAAGGAATCCTCATCACGGAGCACGTAGAGGCATGGCTCGCTGAACGCCACAATGAAGCCAAACGCCTCAAGCCACATGGACAACTTGAGCCACCAATTGCGGCCGGACTGCACCAAGCCATAGAGCGATTGCCCTAAGAGGGCTGCTAGTTCTTGTCCTTGTTCATCGTACTTGCGGTAGTTCTTGGGCATGCGTACCCAAACGCGCTCGTTGGGGGGCAACTCGCTCTGCGTGTACGCGGAGATGGCGTCGGCGGCGCCCTTGTACGTGCACATGATGACGGAGATGACGCAGAACAGTCGAAAGCCGCCATGGGAGATGGTTGGCGAGTACGAGAGGTCAAAGTCAATGCCCGGTACTTGGCGGAAGCCTTGAACGTACATGCGCGACTTGCGGATGCCGTCGCGCTTGTAGCGGAGGGTCTCACCTAGTGGGATGGCGCGTCCCACTTCCTTGATTGGCTTCTCGTCGATGAAGGTCTTGTTGGTCACCAAGGTGTTGTACTCCTTCATGCGCGCCTCCTCCCACAAGTCTTGTTCATCTTGTGGTAGGAACTTGAGTTGGTGCGGCTTGAAGGGCTTTGGGAAGCCGATGTAGATGGCGTCGTTGCACACCTCGGTCGCCATCAAGATCTTGTGGCACATCGACGCCGAGTACTCGCTTGCACTGAGAAGCGCAAGGCTTCATACAAGGCTTCATGCAAGGCTTAATGTGCGTCGTGAACCCAAGGCCTAGCTATGGCTAGGTGGTGTGCAAAGCATTTGTTCTTGTTGGGGTTTTGTTTTTGTGTCGGTTACGTGACCGGCGGTTGAGTCGGTTACGGCGGTTGAGTCGGTTACGGCGGTTGAGTCGTTTGAACGGACAACGGACCGTGCAAGGGTAGAGACCCCTAAGAGACAAGTAACAAGAAAGCTTTCGCCACTCATCTGGTACCCCCGCCGAGAGACAAAGAGACATGGACAAGAACAATGACAAGATCTTCTTCTACAACAAGGATGGTGCTGAATGGAGAGCATTCAGGCCCAAGTTGCTCGCGATGGCCGGCAAGAACGGTTGCCGACGTGCGATGCTCAAGAACAAGACGGAAAGCGTCGATGACGCCGACAAGGACAAGGAAGCCACCCAGGTGGAACTGAACAAGGCATATGACCTCCTCATCATGTGCATCAAGGATGACAAGCTTGTGGCCACCTTGGATGTGCTCTACACGGATGAGGAGGAAGAGAAGTACGACGGCCACCGTGCGTTCAAACACATCGACGAGTTGCACGTGGCGGTCAACACCGAAGACAAGGCTGAAGACAAGAAGATGGAGTATGACACACTCAAGATGACCAACCTCCAGGAGTTCCCCTCAAGGGAGGAGGTCACCAACCGCTTTGACAACATGTTTGGCATCTTCCAAGGACTCAAGGGCACCGCGCGCGAAGTCTCCGTCGCCGAGTTGTGCCTCGACATGAAAGCGAGCTTCATTGGATGTGGAGAAGGAGTCCTTCGTGAAGTGGACAAGGCATGGGGCTCCTTGGAAGTTGAGCACCGCAAGAGGCCTGATATGGTGCACAAGAACCTTGTGGAAGCTGCGGCCATCGCCCATAAGCATGAGGCGGTGCGCTCCACGGTGCGTCCGGGCCAACGTGCAATGCAAGCGACCAAGACCGAGGATGACACGGATGCCATCAAGAAGGCCTATGAGGCGGGCTTCAAGGCTGGCCAAGGTGGGCGTGGAGGTGGTAGGAGCAACAACAACAAGGACAAGAAGCCTTGCTCCCACTGCGACCGCATGCACACGGGCATCTGCTGGTCCAACCCCGACACCGCGCACTTGATCGATTGGGACAAGGTGCCGGAGGGCCTCCAAGCCAAGATCAAGGCCAACCTCTATGATGCCAAGATGAAGAAGGAAAACAAGCAAAGTGGTGGACGCCTCACCTTCACCTGCAACAAGATCTGTGCAACCACGACCAAGAACACCGAGGATGATGCCTTACGCATCCTCATCGACTCGGGCGCCACCGGGGCGGACTACTTCAACGACATCAGCTTCTTCCCGGACGGCGTGGATGAGACGCGCACGGACATGGTTGAGGTGGCAAGTGGCAAGGCAATCAAGACTTGGGGCACCGGCACCGCCAAGTTCCTTGCACTTGTGCGCCCCCAAGCCGGTGCACCCCTTGGATGGCATGTGGTCGAGAAGCCCGACGCATCATTTGGTCAATTCAAACGCAACATGCTCTCCACCCACAAGGCGTGCTCACGCAATGATGATATGAAGTGCATCATGGGCAAGGTGAATGGCTTTGAACTTCCGGGAGGTGCATTCATGCCTTTCACCATGGGTGACGACTCCCAAGGCTTCTATGTGGATGTACGGCCCATCCCCAAGGGCGAGACGACCAAGGCGTACTCGCTTGGACCGTACACCACCGACAAGCACAAGGACATGCACGCCACGCATGAGGAGGCAAAGGAGATTTGGCGCGCGCGACTTGGATCGCCTAGCGATGATCGCCTCCGCCGCCTGCCGGACTACTCCGTCGACGTGCCCGCCAACCTCAAGCGCCTTCAAGCAAGGAAGGCGGAAGACGTCAACGAGGTCGCGCTCAAGGCCAATGCGCAACGTCGACCCGGAGGCGGAGGAGGAGGACCATGGATGACAAGCGCCGTTGGGGACGTTATCACCAACGACATCCTCACTATGCCTTGCCGCAGCGTGTACAAGTACGTGGACGTGTTCTACGACGTCTTCTCCGGCCTCGTGTTCGCGTATCCCATGCGCTTCAAGTCGGAGCATCCAACGATGTTGCAGCGCTTCTTGGCGGACACGCAAGGGTTCTTCATCGTGAAGCGCTTGCACTCGGACAATGAGCCCGTGCTCAAGAGCGACAAGGTGCAAGAGATTTGCGATAGCAACTTGATCCGCAAGCAAGAGAGCAACCCGTACGAGCCGTGGGGCAACCCTGCGGAAATCGCGGTCAAGTTGCTCGAGCGCACCATGCGTCCATTGCTCCTGGGGTGCAATGCCCCCCAAGAGTATTGGGAGTTTGCGCTCTATCCCGCGATGGTGATCATCAACCGCATCCCCGGCGCCAAAGACACTGCTCCTCCTCTAGTGCGTGCCGGCATCCGCCACACGGTCAACCTGAGCATGCTCAAGGTGTTCGGTTGCAAGGCCATCGTGCAGAAGCCCAAGGCGTACCGCGACAACAACTTGTCGGAGCAAGCACAAGAGTGCATCTACTTGGGCCCGGCACGCTACCACACGGGCAACATCTTCATGTCGCTCGAGACGGGCAAGGTGTTTGTGAGCGGTGTGCACGCCACCTTCATGGAGTCCGAGTTCCCGTGGAAAACCACGAGGGGGGGTGAGATCCCCATTGACAAGACCGACCAATACGGCAAGATGCATGGCTCAATCTACGCGTTTGGCATCCCGGAGGACCACGAGGATCCGGACTACACGCCCTCGGAGCATTCCTACTCGGGCCCCATCACGGAGGTGGAAGAGGACAATAGCGACAATGCCTCCGACACCACGTCGCCTATCCGAGCTCCTCAACGTCACCGCCGCATCATCGAGTCCGATGAGGAGGATAACGATACGCTTACGCCAAGTGGCGAAGTGCAACGCGGGCCATTCGAGTCGGAAGATGGCAAGGAGGACACCGCACCACGCCGCTCAAGCCGCATCGCGGGAGAGGAGCT
Source organism: Isochrysis galbana (assembly GCA_018136815.1). Taxonomy (NCBI): domain Eukaryota; phylum Haptophyta; order Isochrysidales; family Isochrysidaceae; genus Isochrysis; species Isochrysis galbana. The sequence continues at coordinate 1,675,740 of CM030940.1, read as the reverse complement.
CCCGTACACGGTGATGGACTACTCCACCTTGGGCAACGACAACACTGTCTTTGGCGACGAGAGTGCAAGCGAGTACTCGGCGTCGATGTGCCACAAGATCTTGATGGCGACTGAGGTGTGCGACGACGCCATCTACATCGGCTTCCCAAAGCCCTTTAAGCCGCACCAACTCAAGTACCTACCACAAGATGAACAAGACTTGTGGGAGGAGGCGCGCATGAAGGAGTACAACACCTTGGTGACCAACAAGACCTTCATCGACGAGAAGCCAATCAAGGAAGTGGGACGCGCCATCCCACTAGGTGAGACCCTCCGCTACAAGCGCGACGGCATCCGCAAGTCGCGCATGTACGTGCAAGGGTTCCGCCAAGTCCCGGGCATTGACTTTGACCTCTCGTACTCGCCAACCATCTCCCATGGCGGCTTTCGACTGTTCTGCGTCATCTCCGTCATCATGTGCACGTACAAGGGCGCCGCCGATGCCATCTCCGCGTACACGCAGAGCGAGTTGCCCCCCAACGAGCGCGTTTGGGTACGCATGCCCAAGAACTACCGCAAGTACGATGAACACGGACAAGAGCTAGCGGCCCTCTTGGGACAATCGCTCTATGGCTTGGTGCAATCCGGCCGCAATTGGTGGCTCAAGTTGTCCATGTGGCTTGAGGCATTTGGCTTCATCGTGGCGTTCAGCGAGCCATGCCTCTACGTGCTCCGTGATGAGGATTCCTTCATGGTCATGGCCACGTACGTGGACGACATGCCGTGGGGCTCCAATGACATGAAGCTCGTGCGCAAGGTGTTTGAGGCCATGGAGAAGGATGGCTTTAAGCTCACTTGGCATGAAGGTCTCGATGAAGTACTTGGAGCCCAACTCAAGGAAGTGAGTGATGGAATCATTCTTCACCAAGGAGACTACATCAACAAGTTGGTGGGCGCGCACCTCGAAGAGATGACCAAGTACGAGGACACGCTGCGCAACACCGTCGACACGCCATGCAACTCGTACCTCGGCAAGGACGTCATCGAGGCGCAAGACGAGAAAGAGCGGATCAAGGCGGAGCTCGATCCCAAGTTTGGCACCAAGTACCGCGGCCTCGTCGGTAGTCTCCTCTACGCCGCCGTGGTGAGCAACCCCGATATCTCGTACACGGTGGGCCAACTTTGCCGCGCGATGTCGTTCCCCACCGTGAACCTTTGGCACGCGGCGCTGCATTGCCTTCTCTACCTCAAGAACCGTGGCACCATGGGCCTCAAGTACTACAAGAACAATGGCGATAGCCCCATCATCGGCCTCTTTCGTCAAGGTGAAGGCATGGTACGCGGCATGGTCGACGCATCGTGGGACGTAGTACGTTCGACGAGCGGCTGGCTCATCTTCATCAATGGCAGCCTCGTCGATTGGGGCAGCAAGCGCCAAAACAGCATTTCCTTGTCGGCCAACGAAGCGGAAACGATGGCGGCCTCCCTCGCTTCGCAGCGTATCGAGAACTTCCGCAACACGCTCGCGGATCTCGGTTGGAAGCAAGCGGAACCAAGCCCGCTCTTGTCCGACAGCAAGGGTGCAAAGGCACTCGCGGACAATCCCATCATGAAGGGTTTGGCCCGTCACATCCATCGTCGTGAGCTCTACGTGCGTGAGCTCACGCAGAAGAATGTGTTACGTGTCTACCACGTTCAGACCGAGCTCAATGTGGCCGACATGATGACGAAGCCCTTAGCGGCGAACAAGTTCACCAAGTTCCGTGGGCTGATCATGGTTCGCATCTGAGATCTTGCTGCCTTGCGAATCCCTCATTTGTTGCCCTTCTCCGGGGGATCAGGTCAAGGGGGGGTGAGAAGCGCAAGGCTTCATACAAGGCTTCATGCAAGGCTTAATGTGCGTCGTGAACCCAAGGCCTAGCTATGGCTAGGTGGTGTGCAAAGCATTTGTTCTTGTTGGGGTTTTGTTTTTGTGTCGGTTACGTGACCGGCGGTTGAGTCGGTTACGGCGGTTGAGTCGGTTACGGCGGTTGAGTCGTTTGAACGGACAACGGACCGTGCAAGGGTAGAGACCCCTAAGAGACAAGTAACAAGAAAGCTTTCGCCACTCATGCACTCTCGTCGCCAAAGACAGTGTTGTCGTTGCCCAAGGTGGAGTAGTCCATCACCGTGTACGGGAGCTCCTCTCCCGCGATGCGGCTTGAGCGGCGTGGTGCGGTGTCCTCCTTGCCATCTTCCGACTCGAATGGCCCGCGTTGCACTTCGCCACTTGGCGTAAGCGTATCGTTATCCTCCTCATCGGACTCGATGATGCGGCGGTGACGTTGAGGAGCTCGGATAGGCGACGTGGTGTCGGAGGCATTGTCGCTATTGTCCTCTTCCACCTCCGTGATGGGGCCCGAGTAGGAATGCTCCGAGGGCGTGTAGTCCGGATCCTCGTGGTCCTCCGGGATGCCAAACGCGTAGATTGAGCCATGCATCTTGCCGTATTGGTCGGTCTTGTCAATGGGGATCTCACCCCCCCTCGTGGTTTTCCACGGAAACTCGGACTCCATGAAGGTGGCGTGCACACCGCTCACAAACACCTTGCCCGTCTCGAGCGACATGAAGATGTTGCCCGTGTGGTAGCGTGCCGGGCCCAAGTAGATGCACTCTTGTGCTTGCTCCGACAAGTTGTTGTCGCGGTACGCCTTGGGCTTTTGCACGATGGCCTTGCAACCGAACACCTTGAGCATGCTCAGGTTGACCGTGTGGCGGATGCCGGCACGCACTAGAGGAGGAGCAGTGTCTTTGGCGCCGGGGATGCGGTTGATGATCACCATCGCGGGATAGAGCGCAAACTCCCAATACTCTTGGGGGGCATTGCACCCCAGGAGCAATGGACGCATGGTGCGCTCGAGCAACTTGACCGCGATTTCCGCAGGGTTGCAGGTGGAAGAGGATGCTAGCGACAACGCCCGGACAAGGCGGGGGAGTCACTCACCGACGCCATGGATTTTCGTGGGGTAGAGGGGGTTCGCGCGGGGGAGGGGGGTCTGGGGGGACAGGTAAGGGGGGTCCGTGGGGAATCCTTGGACACCCAGGAGGGGTGGAAAATAGTGGTTAAAAAGCGTGAGTGACCGGCCTATTGATGACGACCGAGGTAGCTCTGGTCATGCCCAATTCAAGCCGTACCAACTCAAGCGTAGACACAAAGGAGCATGAAACTAGCGACCGCAGAGGATCGAGACACACATGAGGACACAATTAAATCCCCAGGGGGCTAAGAGCTGCACTCTATTACAAAACTCATTCAGACAACGACCATGATGGCGGCCCGTTGTGCGCAAAATCCTTTTCTAGGGAAATGCCAGTCTCTAGGGTTAAATATTCCCACCTGGGAGTCGGGAGGGGCGGAGGAGCGGCGCCGCGCGCCGCCGCCGCTGATGCTGCTGCTGCTGGCGGCGGCGGCGGGGCCAGCCGCGTGCAAGCCGTCCATCCGGCCGACCAGCAGAAGGATTGTGCTTGCAGCTATTCCGCCGCTCCTCGCAGCGCCATCGATCCAGCCCGCCGCAGCGCTCCAGCATCCGGCTGCGGTGCCCGCCACTCAACTACTCGCGCTCGCCCGCACCGAGGCATTGCCGGACACGCTACTCCCCGGCTGGGAGCCGCTCGACTCGGTCGACATCGGCGCCCGCACGCGCCAAGCCGTCGAGAAGCAGTACCCCCTTAACTTCGTCTCGTACCTCACGCGCTGTCTGGTCAACTGGGAGCCCGTCACGCGCAGGTGGTGGGAGGAGCGCCAGGCGGAGGCGGCGGCGTTTGCGGCGGCAGAGGGGGTATCGACGAGCACGCCCTTCGGCTCGATGGAGCTCGCGCGTGAGGAGCAGTATCGTGCCGCGTCATACCGCTCTCTCATCGCGTCGGTGCTACTCGGCCTCGAACAGTTCCAGGGGCAACGAGGCTGTGAGCAGCTACTCGCGCGCCTGCGTTCACGGTACGCCTCGGCGCAGTCGCAGCCAGAGCGGCTGAGGGCGCTTGCGCAGCTCTATTCCATGCTCGATGGCGACCTACAGCCTGTGGATGCGATCGGCGCATTGCTGGGCGAGGCGGACAACGGACGCGTCGCGGCGATCAACCTGCCTAAGGAGATTGACGGGCTGGGCTCGGCCCCCATTGCTATTAATATTGAGCGCCCGCCAAGTAAGAATGGCCGCCCGGCCGCCGCGCGCGCGCTGGTCCGGCCGACGGGCCGCTGGCGCTCCGTGCGCTTGATCGACGGCGGAGCTGGGTACGTCGATAAGGAGGTGGTGAAGCTCGACATGCCCGCGCCCCCTGGGGGTGGTGAGCCGCCAAAGATCGTGGCCAGAGTGCGCAACGGTAGCTTGACCGAGCTGCGCCTCGTCTCGGCTGGGCAGGGGTATGTACCGGCCGAGGGCACAACGCTTGATGGCTTCGCAATGGCAGAGGCGAATGGCGGCCGATATGAGCTGCAACTCTCCGCCCCAGCCAAGGCTGCGACAGGACAGGAGGAGTGCCGCACGGCTCGCGCCGAGCTGTTAGCGGAGTATGCGCTGATTGGAATCGAGGTGACTGATGGCGGCCTTGGCTACAACGTCAATGAACCGCCCTCCATCAGCCTGCGGCGCGTGATGACGGCCTCTAGCGCAGATGAGGACGAGGACGGCGGCTGGGCGGCCGCGGCCGAGTTGGAGTCGGTCAACCTTGACGTACGTATCGAGGCACAAGTCGCAACCTCCCTGTCGCCGTCCGATTTGGCACAGTTGCAAGGGCGACTGTCCTCGCGTTCTGCAACGGCATCCGGCGTCGGCGGCCTCAGGCTTGATCGCGGCATGACAATGGAGCTGCTACCTCCGGCCCTGACCCCAATTCGTTCCTCGCCGCGCGAGCCCTTCTTGCTACCCCTCAAGCTGCCAACTGGAGTTTTCGGGCTGCCCGCTGACGCACCTGTCGAGCGGCAGTCGCCCCTGACGCTGGGTGACGCGGCTCGCATCTTCCTCGCAGGTGGCCTGGGCAGCTCGGCTGCACACACCGCCCTCGTCCCAATCGACGTGGTGAAGACGCGGCTGCAGTCTGACCGGGATCGGTACGCCGGACCGATTGATTGCGCGCGCCGACTCGCGCAGGAGGAGGGCGCCACCGCCTTCACCCAAGGTTTGGGAGCCACAACATTGGGCTACGCCCTAGCTGGATCGCTATCCTTTGGCCTCGTCGAGCTCTTCGGCCGTCTGGTGCGTGGCGCGGCGGGCCCAGGCAACTCGCTTCTGTTCTCCGTCCCCTTGCTGGGCATCGCAACGGTGATGGCGACGGCCTTCGTCGCCTGCGCGCTATGCCCGTTCGAGGCCGTCCGCGTCAATTCGGTGCGCAGTGGCAAGTCATCGTTGGAGACGTTCAGGGCTGTATTGGCGCGCGGCGGGCCGATGGCTCTCTTTGAAGCTCTGCCTGCCAGTGTGTGCAAAGAGGTGCCCTACGTCGTTGCAAAGATCATCACCTTCGATCGCGCCTCCGCGGCACTCTTGGCCGCCTTCCCGGATGTCGCCGACACCTCACTCTCTGGCACCTTCTCATTGGCCGCGGGAGCGGTGGCCGGCATTGTTGCCGTCATCGCCTCACACCCCGCAGATGTCGTCTTTACACAGTCCAGTCGTGACGGCGGGACGCTTGCTGGCGCTATCAGCGATGTGCGCAACGCGCCGGAGCTCTTGCTACAGGGCCTGGCGCCACGTATCTTGTTTGGGGCTGTCCTTGTTGCGTTGCAGTTTTACCTCTACACCCAGCTGCGCAGCATCCTCGGTGTCTCCAAAGCAGAGCTTACACTTGTTTGGGATGCTCTCACCGTCCTGAAGACATAAGGGATGTGTGGGGATGTATCCAGTACGACACGCTCAGTTCCGGGGCTCGTTTGGTGGGGTCGCGAGCACTCGCGAGCCAGTTCGAGGTGGAGAGGGTTGGACACCGGAAGACCAGCACAAGCCACATGGGTGGGTGCTGTTTGTGCAATGCACAGCCATGGTCGTTGAATCGCACACGGATTATACGGGATGTCGCATCTTGCCCGAGTTTTTGGGTGCCATCGTATGTTTCTATGCCATCATACCACAATGCTGCCGGCTAGGTGCCGTGTTTCAAAAAAAAAAAAGAACTGAAGATTCAGGGCTACACACCTATCGCTACTCGGTCTCTAACTCCCCATAGCGGACATCGCCCTTTTCATCCCCTCTCTCCGTTTCCTCCCCTTCCCCCCTCGTTCCTTTATCTTCGGTGTCGGGGGTGCGGCCCTGGTACACTACCATGGGCCCGGTTACGGACGCGTGTTCAGGGCAGGCCTATTGTATAATTCACTTGTGGCATTTTTCTCTCGTTCGTCCTTGTGGTGCTCACGTGACTTGGAGAGTGTTTAGGGTTTGTGTTTAGCTCCATCCGAGCTCGAATTCTGCGTTGTTTGGTTAATGGTTTGCTTGATTTGGCTCCGAGCCCGCCTCCGAGGCGTTTTTTACCATATATTCTACCCCTAGCCGTGAGGCTAGCGTCAGCAGTTCCGCGCTGGGAATGGGGTTACCTTTGCTATCCGATTCGTACAGGGGTCTCAACGCGCTCAAGTCGATTCTCTTTTTGGGTTGTCGTCCCATGCCTCTCGCCTCGTCCGTTGCTCCACCGGCGGCCTTTCCTCTCCTTTCTTTTGCTGATCCTTTGCCAAGTATTCCTTCCTCTCTCAATCCCTCTGTGGTTGGTGCTGAAGATGATGTGGGTTCCGTCCGGTCCCTCCCTCCTTTCGAGCCCCCACCATATGAAGAGTTTGTTCCACCCCCGTCGTCGACGTACTCGTACCCCAAACGTAACTTCGTTCCACCTCCGACCGCCACCGTCGGCGCCGCCCAAATCATGGACCAACAAGTCCAGATTGAGGCTCTCCGCGGCGCTGTCGACCGCCTCGAGTCCTCTACCCTCCAAGCCGCCCAACGCCACGAAGAATTTCAACGGGAGGTGGGGTCTACCTTCAACACGATACTCAACATTCTACAGCAGGGCCAAGCGGGCACTACGACTTCGTCTCGAGTCGAAACCTCGCCACCGCTTGTGGAAGAAGGAGACAACTCCCCAGTCGCCTGCCACCACCTCCCACAAGCCTCCTTCCGCACTTCCGCGCCCACCGTGCTCCGTGCGTGCGTCGTGCGTCGTGCGTCGATCACCATGCCCGTAGTCACCCCCGAGGAAAGCTCCATGAGCTCCCCACAAGAACCGCGTTCCGCGCTAGCTGCCGGCGCGCCCTCGCAGGCAATCTCCAAGAGTGAGATCAGCCTTGCTCTGACAAGGGGCCCAGCCCGAAGGCTTTCCCTATGGGAGTTCTGGCACTGTGGCCTTGGGTGTGCATGTGTCTGGCTGTGCTGGCTGGGTTGTGTTGGTGCTTTGTGTGTTGCTGGTTGTTGTTCTGGCCTTGCGGCGATGCGGGCTCGGATCGGGTTGTGGCTCGCGGGTACCTGGGTTGGCGTGGCTCTGGGTGGTGGCTGCTGTGGCCGCGCGGCGTCCAGCATATCCTGGTCGGCCGGCGCGGTAGGGTGGGCGGAGAGAGAGGAGGGGAGCGTGGCGCGCTCCATGACCCTATCGTTTTAACGATAGTTGAAGGTGCCGTGTTTCAGCCTGTGTTTCTTCTAAGGTCCAAGGCCGAACACAGAGGGTTTTGACTGTGTTTGGAAGGGTTTTCACTGTATTTTCGATTTGTCATCCGTCCTGAATGAGAAAACTTAAAAATACATCTGAAGATTCTGGATACTACTGCTAGCTATGGGAGCAATAGTAAATACGGCCAGGGTTGAGATGCGTAGGGCGGTCAAACAGTGATTTATAACTACTAACACTAACATCTAACATGTGCATGTGGGGGGGGGGGCGCATTTTTTGACCGTCCTCCCAAGCCCAAAAAAGATCCCGGGGGCTCACCTGCCTCCACGAACAATTCCCGGGGGAAATGGTGGGTTTCTCAACCTCCCCCCTTCCCCCTCGTCCCCCCCTGCACACGCGCTCTACCTAGGTATTAGGAGGCACAAACTGCAAGACTTCAATCAACTACAGCAAGCCCAGGCCCACACAACCACCTACAACCGACTTACTACCGCCGTCTACCTAGGTATTAGGAGGCACAAACTGCAAGACTTCAATCAATTACAGCAAGCCCAGGCCCACACACCACACAACTAGCTACAACCGACTTACTACCGCCGCCATGCCGCCATGCAAGCTAGCTACGTTCTACGTTCCCGCTGCGCCGCAGCCGCCGCACGCACACCACCACGAAAGCGAACGCGCGGCAAGGCCGGCAGGGGAAGCCGTCACGAGTGCGGCGGCACACACTCACACACTGCGGTGGGAAGCAGCCCTTTGGCTGCTCCGCCAGTAAAGAGTTAAAAAGTGGGTTGGGTCCAAGAGATTAGGTCTCTGTGAGCTGCAGCGGAGGTCTACCGGAAGTGTCGTAGAAGTTTCGCGGCACTCTCTTTGCCCCCTCTCTCTCTCTCCGGCCAAAGTCCCGTCGCCCTACCACCCTCCTCCCCTCTTCTCTCTCTCCCCCTCTCCCTCTCCCTCTTCCACCCCCCACTCCCTCCGCTCTCGTCCCCTCTCTCCGCCCCCCCCGCCCGCCTCTTGCTCGCTCGCTCGCCACTTCCCCCCCTGTTCAACTAACATATCGTCGGCCTTCTCTTCTCCCTCTCGCCATGCCTTCTCCATTCAGCAAAACTCTACCTCCTCTCTCGCTACACTTTCTACCTCTCCTCTCTCATCCTCGGTCCCCGTCTTCCAGTGGCCGGCTCTGCCCACCCCCACCAAATCAAGTATATCAAACCAAGTATATCTTCATTTCCCCGTGATTCACTTCTCTCTTTCTCCCCCTCTCCGTCCGCCTCTCTCTCTCTCTCTCTTTCTCCTACCCCCCCCCCCCCCCGCTGGCCCCCAATATACCGCTCCCACCCTATCTTCCTCTCTCTCCGCCACGCTCGCCCGTTTGTCTCCTCCGCTGATCTCGCCCGTTTCTTCTCTTCTCACTGCTTTTCTCTCTTGTATTCTCAGCGAAGGCCCCACATCCCCGCCTCCCTTCCCCCCCGCCCCCCCCTCGCAAGAGCTCTCTCTCTTCCTCTCGACCCCGCTCCCATCCCCCTTCCGCCATGCGCACCGCCGTGCTCGCGATCGCCGCCCTCACACTCCCCGGCGCCGAGGCGCTGGCGCTCGGTGCGCCGCTCCGCCCAGCGCTCGCCCCCGCGCGCCTCGCCATTCCCACGATGGCCTACAACCCACAGCCCTCAAAGGCGAGGCCTCGCAAGGCAAAGTCCAAGGAGCCCAAGGAGAAGGTCAAGGGGCCGCAGTCGGCCGCCGCCTCGCTGCAGCTGGTGCCCGAGCAGACATTCTGGGAGGGCCCCCCGTCCATCACCGAGACCATCATTCCAGGCCTCTCCCTCTTCACCGTGATCGGCGTCATCCCCTTTGGAGCCTCACTGGCGCGCCAGGCGTGGACGCGCTACAAGCTCACCAACAAGCGCATGGAGGTCAAGTCAGGCTTCCAGGGTAAGGACGTGGTGCAGATCACGTGGCGCGAGGTGTCCGACGTTAAATGGCTCCGCCGCTTCGGCGGCTCGGCAGGCGACTGTGTCTTCACGCTGCGCGACGGAGCCAAGCTTGAGATGCGCTCGCTTCCGGAGTTTGACCGCAACCTGAAGTTCATCATGGATCAGGTGCGATAGCAGGGCCCAGCCGAGGGTTCCGCGTCTCTCGATGCGCTGTGCTTCGGCTACCGCAAGCTTTGCCGCTTAGCCTCCGCCGCACCCTATCCCACCTCACTCCACTCTCCGATCCCCTGCCCTTTCGTGTACAGCTTTCTGAGGGCGTCGCCGAGGACTCCGGCTACCCGGATGCCCCTGCGCGTGCTTTCCTTGAGAAGGTCGCCAACGGAGAGGAGCCGGCCGTCGAGCTTCCGCCGCTTGAGGAGAGCAGCTCGACTGAGGTCGTCTGAACCTCTCCAAGCTGTGGGTGGGGTTTATGGACCGTCAATCTTGCAAGCCATGTCTAATGGGATGGTCGAAAACCGCGCGACCACGGTCCATCTTTTTGATTCACATGTTCTTGTGGCATATATCTGATCTGCGTCGAGTCTGGCCGCGTCGCCATGCATGCGACCCGGCGTGTATCAGAGGCTGCATAACTCTGCTGTTGCTGCGGCGGTGGTGCGGATCGACCGTGCTGCAGCAGCTGTCAGAAATATGATGTACTCGTACCCGCTTTCTCTCGCTCTTCTCTTTGTTGGAGCTGGAGCCTCTTATACCTGCGGCCTGTGGCTGCTGCCTCTCTACTTTCTTCGATCGATATCATCTTGACTTCAAAAGCGTAAATTTACGTCATGGTGGTTTTGTGGAAACCATGTCTAGGGCGGTCAAATAGGGGCTTTTTTAACCATTATTAAGGGTCAAAACTATCTTTGAAAAGATAGGGTCATGGAGCGCGCGCCGCTCCCCTCCTATCCTGCCGTCACCCCCGCCGCGTCGGCCGATCGGGCCGCGACCAACGATGCGCCGCCGAAGCGCGCGAGAGCCACACCCAAGGCTGACCAGGTGAGCACGAGCCACGGCCGGTGCCACCACCAGCAAGCCCCATACCAACACGGCCACCATGGCCACACTGACCAGCTCCTCCCTCCAGTCACCGAGGGCCAGCCCCAAAGAGGGCCTGGGCGTCGACAGGATGACTCTCATGGGGAAAAAGCCTCCGGGCTGGGCCCCTATACATTGTCGTGGAACTGAGAACTGACCTCGTGCGTCGTGCGGCAGCACGAGGCCCCGGTCGCGGGTAACGAGAACGAGAACGAGAGAATTATAACGATGAATACCGAACGAAGAGAAGAGAGAAGCCTAACGAGCGTCGATTCAACTAAGTTTATACTTAGACGCGATGGAGCGCGCCGACGCGACTCCCCTCTCCTTCGGGCCCCCCACCGAGGGCGCCCCCCCAGTGCCCATGGAGCAGCCGCTGACGAAGCGGCCGCGTCCGCCCACCGAGGCCGAGCAGGTGCGTGCGACTCCGGTCGTGCCACACGGCCCGTGGCCCCGGCCACACCACACATGGCAGCCATGCTGGCCTCCCCCATGGGGGGCAGCAGGCTGCTGGCAGCACCCCACCAGTGCCAGGCTCATGCAGCCACCCTTCCATTGGGCATGCCTTATGGCAGAGGCCCCTCTCGCCCTGGCAAGGGCCGCGCTGCTCCGGCAGCGCGGCCCGCGGCCGGGTGGCCCCTATGGGCACAACACACACCTCAATGCAGCAAGCAACATACGTGTCAGAGTAAGACCCTCATGCACACCTCACCACACACACGAAGCACGCGCGCACGCCCCCCGTGGGGATAACATTGACAAGACCCCCTCACCCATTGACTCCACTCGCCCAACGCTGACCAAGGTCACCTCCGCCCACGCCTCACAGGACCAAGATTCCGACATAGAAAACGACATCACAGACTCCGACGCTTCCTTCGAGCTCTCCTTCCACCAAGCCGGGGACATCATCCTCCAAGACACGACGGCGTACGCCGCCATCGTTGAACTACTTCTCGAACTGGAGGGCGTGGACCCCGAGCCAGACTTCTGGGCCCGCTCAGCGCGAGGCCCGTGGCACATAGCAGTCAATGAGGACTGCGCTCAACAATTTCAAGCCAAGTACGGAGAGCACACCAACATCCGCGTCCTGGGCCAAGACATCCCCGTGCGCATCCGCGTGGAATCCATCGACGAGAAAATCAACAAGAAAGGCACCACCTCACGCAAGGCCCTCTACGAAGCACTTCAAGACGTGGCAGCCCACATAGTGGTCGAGGGCCTATGCGCATTCACGCCTCGCGGGCCACGCAGGCGACAATGTTGGTTATTCTTTATTCGGCGGAGCGAGGGTATGTACACAAAGAAGCCACGACGGCGAGCATCCCAGCCGAGATGGACCGCAGGGAGACGCCGAGGGGCAAGCTTCGGGATCGGATCCGCAACATTAACGTAACAATCGCAGAGCATCACGCGAAAGCGGGCAAGGGGAGTGGGATGACGCCGGGGGTCTGCTCTGTCCCATGAGACTCTTCGCGTACCCCGGTACGACCACCCCCGACAGCCTTAAACTGCTCTATATAATTGCATGGAAATACATTATAAAAGACTTCTATAGAGTAGATTACGAGGCGCACAGTTTCCACTACATACCAGTCCTTGAATCCACGCTAACGAGGTTTGCCACCCTAGTACGAGGCAGTACCGAGTCGGATCCCCGCAACTCCATGCGAACATATAAGGCCGCTCAGGGAAGAAAACCAAAGATCAAAAAAACGACGGAACTCAGCACCCCTATGTTTGTCGAAGACAAGAAAGGCAGGCTACAACTCAGCAAGGAATTCGGCCTCATAGCGAAAGCTCTCGGATTAGACGGGAGACTCGCATGATGCGACGCGTCACCACGCTCTGACCGATAGTTGGTAGTTGGATGGGCGGCTAGTCATAAATACGGACGCACTGAGTGAACGCTCGTGCGCACTAAGATAACGACACCCTGCAACACTTTCTGTATAGGCAGATCACTCAACAGAACAGGAGGAAGGAGAGAACTTACTGTTGGGGACAGGTGCAGGTGCACCCCGCTTGGCTCGAACCCCCCGCACGACCCGGGCCCCTAAGTAGAGCACGAGGGGAGTTGCCGCAAGGCAGGGAGTGGGGGAGTGGGAAGAGAAAGGGCGTGGCTTCGAGAGCGTCTTCCAGTGCCACGGGTGTGGCGAGAATATTAAAATGTTTTTTTTTCCTTGCTGGGCGCGGCCCAAAAATAAAATCAATTTTTTCTGAGCAACACGCCGTGCCGGCTTCATACTCCTACCACTCGAAACCGTATATCAATTAAGGTCTAGTTCTTGCACCTGCCCCCAGCAGACTTGGCAACTGAGGCTCCCACACCTCAATGTGTTCAAGATTCGACACTCGCAACGCACAATTTCATTTTTGCGATGGCCACTCCCACATGAGCGGATTGACGTCAAACCACCCCCGCCGTTCCGGTCTCACGCGAGGTAATAAGCGCCGCCATGGCTGCGAGGCACCCTTGGCCGGCCACCCACACATCTCACATGCTTTCTAGCAGCCGCACGGCGCACACACTCGCCGCCAGCAACCTTCAGCCTGCGATAGCCAAGGCCAGGTATGTCAATGCAGACGTCCACGCCAAAGACGTGGATGCACACACAGGCCTTTGCGGGGCGTTCAGGCGGTCGCTCCCCGTGCGAAAGTGGCCCCTCATGACCTGTCTTGAACAGCCTGATCGCCCCCATCTCACTTTACGAGCCCCATTCAACCCGATACCCTGCCAAGCGCCTCACGCAGCCCCTCTGGAGCGCGCTTCCCCGACCCACCCCCCAGGTCGGTGTGGTGGCACGAGGGTGGACTATGCGCGTGCTCGGGCAGGGGCCACATATAGGCTGGTCCCTCCAACGGCCGCACAGCGCATCCGAGCGCCCAGCACAGCCGCCAGGCCCCATGGCAGCAGGAGGAGCCAGCACGGCCGCGCGCGCCCGCCCCCCCCCCATTCGTGCGACTGCCACCTTAACACTAAACAAGGGGGGCTTTGGGAAGGGCGGTCCGTGCGGGCGCTACTTCAAAGGAATTCCATCCACTCTCTTCTCTGGCGAGATGGGGCTCCGCATCCGAGCGAGCGACGACCGCTGGCTGGGCGGGGAAGGGATGAGGACTTTTCGCCGGCTGGCACGCCGGTGTGCCACATTCAGCGGGCTTGAGTACGCGATGTGGCAGCGGAGCGCTGCCGCATACGACGAGGGGTTCGGCAAGCTCACCTCGCTCGCCAGCCGGCCGCTGCTCGAGGCGGCGGGCGTGCCGGAGCACTCTCCGCCGGTGCGCAAGCCTCGGTTGCTCGACGTGGCGACCGGACCAGGGTACCTGGCGAAGATGGCGGCGCTGCGATGCGAGACCGTCGTTGCGATGGACTTTGCACCTAACATGGTGCAGCAGGCCGCCGATCGGACAGCCGATGACACGGGCGTTGTGGTCGTGCGCGGCGACGCGCAGGACATGCCCTTCGCCTCGGGAAGCTTCGATGCGATGACCTGCGCATTCGGCGTGCTGCACCTCGAGTCGCCATTCAAATTCTTTCAAGAGGCGTACCGATGCTTACGTCCGGGTGCGCGCCTCGCATTCACCGTGTGGGTGCCACCCGGCCCCAGATCGGCCTTCACCATTGTAAATGAGGCGATCCAGGCGCATGGCGATCCAAATGTCAACCTGCCTACCTCCAAGGAGACGCCACCCTTCTTCTATTTTGGAGACCCAAACAACACCGCTTTGGCGTTGAGTGAGGCGGGCTTTGACTCCTCGACGTTCAGCGCTGTAGAGCTCCCCTTGCGCTTCACTTTGCCTGAGCCCGATGACCTCTTTGTGCTGTTTGCCACGGGCACTGGCCGCACTCGCGCTCTCCTCGAACTGCAGTCGCTTGAGGCGCGCGAGGCGATACGGATTGCCATGGCGACATCGATGGAAGAGTACCGCTCGGCGTCCGGATCCGGCTACGAAGTGCCTGCAATCGCCATCGTGTTCTCGGCAGTTCGGGCTTTCTGAGTCCTGAGCCACCGCACATATGAGCCGCTGGAATCGTGATAGATGTCAAAGCTTGTTGTACTATGATTCTGTCGTCGTCCATGGCCATACGTTCACACGGTGATTTGGGTGCATAGCGTTCCTTATCGCTGGTGCCCATTACTTGAGGTTCAATTGATGTTGAATACATGTGCATTGTCCTACTACATAGTGCATGGTACACATGTTCATTTGCTCGGACAGGACGCGAGTACGCGCTCAGCGGCGGCTTCATCTGCTAGTCGCCGTGAAGGGTCAACCTGCCCATTTTATCGTCACTTGTGTTGTGGCAACAGGCCTTGTTGGCCTTGGGGTTTTCCAGTTCGCTGTTCGACCTTGTTTCTAGCTCTAGTCTAGCTACCTTAAGCCCATTGTTTACGACCTCACTAATTTCGCGCACTCCAGAACTAAGCGTATACCTACTTCACATGGGGGAGGCGCCGCATGCCCTCTCGAGCCCTCTCGTAGGAGTGCGAGCGCGCGAGGCGTAACTTTGGGCGCATACTAACTCGGGGCCATTTGCAAATGCGCCATTTGCGCTAGGCAAGGGGGATCGGTTCTCTCAATTTCGGTTGTTGTTACAAAAGACCCACCTACTTCATAGAGCGCGGACGTGCCTGGCTTGCGCGTGTCCTCTAACGAGAAGAAGGTTAGGTGTGCTACCGGTATTGGTGGCTCACGACTCACGAAGTCGCGTTCCGTCGAAAGAGGACCAGGCGGCCTTTTTGTTTTTACGTAGGAGTGTGACGGTGTTTTCGCACATAACGTTATCTTCTATTGTTCCAGTCACATTATTGAGACGGGGTTCATCTGCTACACGTCTATTGCGCATCACAAACAAAAAGATCCCTTCATGCCCAGGCCGGCTTATTCTCCCACCTCCTCGAGCGCTTGGACACCACGGGCACACAAATGTCTGTCATGTCCGTCGCACAGCAGCTCAAACGGCCGTATCGAACCCCCCCCCCAAGGCGTGTGAATTCTTCTACGCCTACCGCGGGAAGCACGTGGCCTACACGCAAGACAAGTTTGCCAAGTGGAACGGGCTCTGCAGCAAGTGTGAAGTGTGAAGCCAAGCGGCCCGTCGGTGGAAGAAAAGTGAGTGTTGAGTGGGGCGGACCCACAGAGCCCTTTGTCAACTGATGCGGGCAGTGTGTGCGGTCTGTGTGCTGTGTGGGATGTGGGATGAGCGAGGCTGCAATCTAGTTGGAAACGTTTTTCGGAGGGGTTAATGCAATATAAAATGAAACCGTCTTGTCGTGTTTTTTTTGAACGGCTAATTGTGAAATTTGATTGGAACAATTCCGCCCCCCCAAACACACCGGGTAGCAAGGCTAGGGCTGGGTTAAGCCCGTTAACAAGTTAATACCATTAATACCCAGTAATGGGCAACATCTGACCTGTTAACACCCAGCCCCAAACCAAACCTGTTAATGTGCTGAGTTTGGGCCCTCTGAGAAACTCGAAATTGCCCGTTATTGTACCATTAATGGGCATTTGTGGGAGGGGCTCCGAGCACCAGTAGTTGACCTCGCGTTGGGCGCTGGAGGCATAGGAGCGTTCGAAGCGGGCGCGCTCCACGCGCACCACCAAGTTATTGAAGTGTAGATAGTATCTATAGAGAGTAGATAGATAGAGATAGCATTCATCCTCTTACTAGCACTAACTACACACTATGCACGAGAGCCACACACCAAGACACCACACACGCCGCGTCGACATCACTCGGTGTTCTGACTAGCAAACAAAGACGCCTCTAGAGTAGTATCCTTCGCAGATTTTTGCAGATCACCGTGCATATGCGGCTTAGAACACACGCTCCACCCCAGCGGTCGACGCCGGCGCAGCCAGGAATTACTTGGCCATTTTGGCTAGGTTGGGCCACACGCGTGCCTTTGCACGCCACCAATCGAGAACGTTGTCATTCATCTTTACACGCTCAACTATCTCCAAGTATTGGTCCAACTCGTCCTTCCCTTGGTGCTCGTCATCGTCATCGCTCTCGGATTCTGATACGAGTGCGTAAAACACATACGGCGCCTGGTGCGGTAAGGGCGACCGAGAGCCTCCCGCCACTAAAGTGATAAACCTCTGCCTGGTTGACTCGCCGTAGGGGAACTCCGCGGTCGAGCACCTGTACACCTTGACCTTGACCTGCATCGTGCCTTCCGAGTACTTGTGCATGTCGTAGCCGAGGAACAACCAACCACGGCGATCCGGTGGATGGCCTCTGCAGTGGAATTCAGGGGAAGGAGGTCGTCGCCCTGTCGCCCTCGAGTTTCAGTGGGCTAGACCTAAAGGGGGTTGGTTCCGGCGGGCGATCCCTGGAACGGGCCAGGGGGGGTGCCCCCAGGGTTCCCGCCCGCACTCCGCGCCCAGAGTTCCCCCGCGGAAAGAGTGAACGCACGGCGTGCACCTTCATAGTAGGAGAAAAAGTTGTTATGCGCACGCACGGCGCCCCTCACAATTACACCAGGTGCACGCCGTGCGTGCCGATGTGCATCGGGTCCCCCGCGGGGACGCCGTGCGTGCGCATGTCGACTTGTTTCTCTGCGGTATCCCTACAATTACGTAAACATGCAATATAAGAGAGATCTCTCACGGGACATGTGTGATGAGTTGCAATCACCCATCACCCATGTGCACGCCGTGCATGCGCACGGCGCGATGTGCATCGGTTCCCCCGCGGGGACGCCGTGCGTGCGCATACCGCATACCAACTGGTTTCTCTGCGGTTCCCTACAACTACGTAAACATGCACTATAAGAGAGATCTCTCACGGGACATGTGTGATGAGTTGCAATCACCCATCACCCATGTGCACGCCGTGCATGCGCACGGCGCGATGTGCATCGGTTCCCCCGCGGGGACGCCGTGCGTGCGCATACCAACTTGCTTCTCTGCGGTTCCCCCGTGGTACCCGAGACACACAATTACGTAAACATGCATTATAAGAGAGATCTCTCACGGGACAGGTGTGATGAGTTGCAATCACCCATGGCACGCCGTGCATGCGCACGGCGCGATGTGCATCGGTTCCCCCCGCGGGGGCCTTTGGGCACTTGGGCACATGTTACACGGCTGTGATTGTTGCACCCTGCGAGCCATGGGCAAGGGACTGAATTCCAAAATTAGCCCAACCCCTGAAAGCGCGCGCCGCAAATTTTAAACATCGATAATAGGGTCCTCATATGTGAATATTGTTGTATGAACAACTATGGACATTTGATGGCTCCATTCGATTGATTGATGTCCCATAATTGACGGAACGACACCTTTGTTGCGATTAAATAGCAACCAGCGAGACTCGCGGTGTGTCGAAGTGATCGTGTCTTCCGTTAGTGTCTGTAATCGAATAATGTTTGTGTTACCTATGTATCATCACACCACATGTACTGTATTGGTGTTGGATTAGGAATATTAAGGATTAAGGATAGTAGGATAGTGTGAGAAGGAGCAACCAACAACCTACATACAACCAAGGCCTAATTTTAGTTTTAGTGGTTTAGTGGACATGGTGGCATGCGCATGTGTGGCGATGCGCGCGGGGATGCGGTGCAATAGACGCGAAAGCGAGAGATATCTATGGATATTTCTTGAGATATTTGGGCCGAACTTTGAGATTTATCGGAGATATCCCCCATGGATATTTGGTATTTGGGCGAAAAAATGTGGATTGTGGATATTTTGACCTACCCCTAAAGAGCAAGAAACACACGGGACACGGGGGGGGGGGGGGCGCAAACAAGGAAACAAAGGGCGCGCACACATGAGAAAACAAGGAGGGGGATCGAGAATGATCAACCCCGACCTAACACTAACACACTTGGGAAGAGAGAGAGGGGGGGGGGGTCAGGGATCGGGGGATCCCGATCGGACGGGAGGGGACGCGGACGAAGCGAAACCAAAACTCACAAGGGGGGAAACCAAGGGGGAGAGGCTCCCTTGGGGAAACCTAAGGGCAGCTCTCCCCCTAACCGCGACATAAGACAGACTGCGATTTGAGCTCCCCAAAATGAAAATGAGCAGAGGCGGAGGCCATGCTTCTGGCTTTGCGGAGGCAAAGTCCAGCGAAATCCAGAAACTCACACAAATATTTTGGTGCTCAGCCCCTAACGAATGCGGAATTTTTGCGCAAAACTTTTGGTTGTCGGGCATAAAACTCTTAGAAGGCCCAACTCGACAACGCACACTTAATAATCATTGCTCCAATCAGAGAACCGCTCATCCTGAGCGGAAGGTGGGTGCCGATCGAGCCGTCGCGTCAATCTCGTAATCACGCGACAGCAGCTGCATCTCCTCAGGTATGATGAGTTCATCAACATTCCAGTCTTCGTAGGAGCCGTCAGGCAGGAAACGACGCACGGTGATGGGGATCTTCCGCTGGTTCAATTCTTTCATCGCAATCTTCAGCGGGTCCGTTTCACCTTCTAGTTCCACCATTACCGGGGCGTTCATGCTGTGCGTAAGTGGGAGCGAGGACGTGTGCTAAGATGATACGCGTCAATGGGACACAAGGCCCCCGCCACCCCGCTACCCCGCGCGCCTAACCCCCCTGTTCCCTTCAACACTTTCTCCCCTTTCCACGCACCTGATCTGCAGCGCTCTGGTTCCTAGCACACGTGCACGCTCAAACCGGGTCATATAGGGCGTGGTGATCCGGTCGGCAGGCTTGACGGCATCTCCAATCTCCCCATCCGGCTCTCCGATTTCGACGATGCCATCGTCACGCTCCCCATTAGCCAGCCCGTCGGCCCCTTCCTCCCCTTCCTCACCCAGCTCTTCCTCGTCCATGATCTCGTCACCATCGGGGTCGAAGTCACTGCGGCGACAATACGTGTGGATGGGGGGGGGGGGGGCGGGGGAGAGGGTCAAATCGCCGGCACAGTGAGTGCAGGGTCGCACTGGCGCGCTCGCTCGCGCGCTCACGCGTTGTCGTCGGGCTCCTCGTGGCCAGCCTCCTCGTCGGCCATGGCGCGCGGACGCTGAGGGGAAGGAGAGAGGGGAAAGCGCAGGAGTTCTTTTGTAGAAGAGGGGCAGGGGGCAAACTCCACTGGTCCTACTGCGGCGGGTCTTCTTTTGTAGAATGGTCTCGTGCACTAGAGCACTGACTTACTCCCTAAGAACGCGGCGACGACGAAGACACTGAGACGAGGCGCTGCAGAGGGCCGAGTGAAGGAGCGGAGAGAAATATGGGGAGACGAGAGAAAAGAGAAAAGAAGAGAAGAGAGAGCGAGGAAAACAGAAGAACAAGTGAGGCTGGAGGGAGAGAGGAGAGCAGGCGCGGGGGGGCAGCCGCGCAGGCTGCCATCCGCTCTCGTCCCCACTCGCCCACGCACTCGCAGGGAGACGCACGCGTGAGGACGCCTGCGCGGCATGAGGATCGAGACGTGCTACGTCTGCTCCGGCCCCTGCTACCCTGGCCATGGTATCACATTTGTGCGCAATGACGCAAAGACATTCCGCTTCTGCCGCGGCAAGTGTCACAAGACATTCAAGAACAAGCTCAACCCGCGCAAGCTGCGGTGGACTAAAGCGTTCCGGAAGGCGGCAGGCAAGGAGATGGCGATGGACACATCGTTTGACTTCGAACGCCAGCGCAATCGTCCGGTCAAGTACGACCGGGACCTAATGAAGAAGACAGTACGGGCAATGGAGCGTGTGCAGACCATCAAATCTGCACGCGAGAAGCGATTTTGGGACAAGCGAATGGAGAAGAATGCGGACATCGCCAAGGAGCGCAATTTGGCAGAGGTGCAGCAGGGCCTGGATCTTCTCGTGTCTCCACTTGCTCAGCAGGAGATGCAGAAGGTTACCCAGAAGGCGGCGCAGCAAATCAAGGAGAAGGCATGAGCTCAAGGGGAGAAGGGCGTGAGCTAGTGGAGATGCACTGCGCGCCCAGACTCCTCGTACTGCAAAATGACCTTGCGCCTGTCTCTTGGCCGTCTACTTCGATATTCTGCAGAAGGTGTAGCCTTGTATTGCGGTCCTGCGCGCCTAGGCTGTGTTGCACAGCAGTTTTTTGTTTTGTTGTTAGTGTGCTCGTGTGCGCACCCGCATGTTCGTGCGCGTGATGTTACACGGTGATCTAATGTTTCGTCCGTACGAAATGATGTGCTGCTGCCATCCTCTAGCTCGGGCGCATAACGGAGGTAAGGCGATTCAGCACGCCTTGTTCCTAATCCATTTCGTGCGCTTATTGGTGATCCCACGTCCACGTGAAGGAAGCTTGCTCATTCTCACTCATCCCTCAATCAAGTCTTGGCCTTGTGAGTGGCCGGGTGGGGATGGAGTGGGAGAGCACTTGGAGGTGTGGCTTTCCTGTGCCCGTGCTGGGGCTGGAGAAGTGTGACGTGTGGAGGGAGGAGAAGGGAGAAGGTGATGAGGTGATGGTGGTGTGGAGGTCCTCTAGGTCTAGGACCTAGGAGGTATTCTGAAAGGACCTGTTACCTGTTACATGGCGTGAGCGAGGCCTCTGCGGGCGCTGACAACGGACGTAACAAGGAAGGACACACGGGAGACAGACACGAGGGGGTGCTTCCGAGCGAGAGCGCCAAGAAAAAAAAGACACGGGAGGGGAAAAAACAACGGAAGGGGAAGGGGGTGGGAACTCTAGGAACGAGGGGGAAAACTAACGGCTAATGGAACGGGAAGGGAGCGGGCGAGGCGTTGGAGGGGCGGAGGGAGCGGCGAGCGCTGGAAACTCCGAACCTCGCTGGCCAAGGGAACAAGAGAACCGCTGGGGTCGCATGAAAGGAAGGGGAAGAAGGGATCCCGGCTGGAACCGCACGCGCGGGGCGGAGAGGAGAGGGAGAGAGGAGAGCGGGGGGTGCCGAGGGGAAAGACACGTTCTAAGAATAAGTATAGTGTTGCGGGTAGGGGGGGGGAACAACATGCCCGCCTCGTCCTAATTTTAGGTCGCGGGCCCAACTACCAACTATCGTTAAAACGATAGAGTCATGGAGCGCGCGCCGCCGCCCGCTCTCGCTGCCGCCGCCCTCGCCGCGATGGACGAAGGATTCATGGACACCCCCCTGTCGCCGAAGCGACCGCGTCAAGACGACCCGCCCGACCAGGTGGGCGCAAGAGCCAGCGGGCCGCGCCCGAACATCACAGAGAACAGAGCGACCCAAGCCTGCATGCTGGCAAAAGCCTGCATGCAGCACACCCACTCCACTTTCCACAGCCCCACCAACCACTCCACAGCAGAGGGACGCTCCATCAGGGGAGGCCTCCGGGCCCGGCCCCTACACAGCCGCGAAACCGCCCTCGTGCTCCGGCACGAGGGGCCGGCCCGGCACCATCATGGACAAAGCCCCCATGGGGAATTGTCACAACATTGCGAAACAACAACAGGGAGAGAACAAGACTGGACCCCTGGAAGGGGAGGCAAACACACCGAAGGAGACGACGAGGGAGAGACCCCCGCCATCAACACGAGCCGACGAGACAACAACCGCGCCACATGCGCACGTGGGCCAAACAGGACAGAGAGCCAAGCGGCTCAACAAAGACCAACAGACAGACACCACACCCAAACAACATTGGGAGGAGGTGCCAATGAGAGGACCGCATCAAGCCCGCAGGGCCCCGACGAGACACGGCTGCTCATAGGACTAACCACCCTCTCCACCTCGGCTACCCAGGTGGCTCTACTCGACGAAGACCTTGAACCTGAAGCTGAAGCCGAAGCTGAGTTCGAAGCATCCCAAAAAATCACCATCTCCTTTACACCATACGAGAAGGGATACAAGATCAAGGACGAAGAGGCGAACACAAACCTGGTGCTAATCACAAAGACGCGGATGGTGTGTCGCGCTTGGTGGCGGCAGACGACGAGACGTCGGAGACGTCCGCTCCTAAGCAGGGGGGTGGGCAGCTGCTAGCCGCCGTCGTCCCTAACTCTCGCTCTACCACGGCATCGGATGGTCAGCCGCCAGCCGTCGCCGCCTCTCGTTCTCGTACCACAACGGCATCCAGTCTGCAAGCCGACGAACGGTCGTCCAGGTTGTCCTCTACGACCAGGGATTCTATCAACCTCTCCTACCTCGACGTCCCCCGCGGCCGCCGAATAGTTCCCCCCGCGGGAAGAGAGGTATGGCTCGCCCCCCTTTCGACCACGGAGGATGGATCTCCCTCCCCTTTCGCTGCGCTCTGTCAGGAGACCCCCGTACCTCGTCGTTTAGCTCGCGCGTGACGTGCCGAGCCCGTCGTGATATCTCGCCGCCTTTCGCCGTTGGCTGTTCGACTACTCATATATCGAAGAACAGGAGACGCCGCGTTGTAACTTGGGTGCCGCCACACCGCCCAAACATCCAGGTAAAACTCTCGTAAAAGAGAGAAGGGGATGGGTTGCAGCGTTGAGTCCTGCGGTCTGCCGCGCCGGCCGCCGATTCTACACTTTATCGTCCGGACGGGTGTGGTACTTCCTGTCTCTTCGATCGTCGCGCACTATTCTTATAGTTCGTCGTTCGCCGTTCGTCGTTCGTTCTTCGATTCTCGATTCTCGATTCTCGTCGTTCCGCGTTCTTCGTCGTTCGTTCTTCGATTCTCGATTCTCGATTCTCGTCGTTCCGCGTTCTTCGTTTCTCGTTCTTCGATTCATCGTCGATTCTCGATTCTCGTCGTTCCGCGTTCTTCGTTTCTCGTTCTTCGATTCTCGATTCTCGTCGTTCCGCGTTCTTCGTTTCTCGCTCTCGATTCTCGATTCTTGTCGTTCCGCGTTCTCATCGGTCCTCGATTGTTCGTTGTTCGTAATTCGTAACTTCTCGATTTATTGTTTCATTCGCTCTTCGGATTTATTCGCTCTTCGCTCTTGGCTCATTCGGTCTCGTTCAGGATTGCTCTTCTGCCTTTCTCGTGGCTTGCTTGGAGCTCTCCGATGTCCGTTAGGTTCTCTTCTTTCCTCGCGGGACGCTCGATCCTAGCAGGGGGGTGTCGCATTCGCGAATCGACACTCGTTAGGCTTCGCTCTTCTCTTCGTCGTTCGGTATTTATCGTTATAATTCTCTCGTTCTCGTTCTCGGTCAAAAGCTTCGCTTGGATGCATGGGATCGTGGGTTGTGGAGCGCCCTCTCTCTTTCTCTCGAAAGAGAAGGGAAGTTTCCCCACCTTTCTTCCTCCCAGGCGCCTCGCAAATAGGTTTAATTTGCTATCTCCCCTGCGGTTCTTTATCTGCTTCTGGGGGCAATCAGGTTTAATTTGCGACCTCTTCGCATCTCCCCCTTAGGCACATCGCACTCCTTTCGTCTTATTTGGTAGGTCTCTTGGAATCCTGCGTAGCAAGATTGCCCCTCGATTCCGTTATGGTGCGATTCCCGTTCCAGACAAGATCGCCGACAGATCGCCCTTTGATCGTCGTCCGTTGTTGTCTGATCGGAGTGTTTGGGTTTGATTTCAGTCGAGTTATGTGAGAAAGTCGTGGGGCGAGAGTCGGGGTGTTTTCCTGGGTGTCGTTGTCCGTCGTCCTGTCGCCAGTCGTCATCCGCCGTCGTTCTCGCTCTCGTCGCTCTCGCTCTCGTAACACTCGTACCCAACAAACTCGCCTCGCCTCGCCAGCCCCTGCCATCACAGCCCTCCTCTCACTCGCCCTCGCCTCTCGCCGCTCGTTCCATGTCGTTCTCGCCGCCGTCCTCGCCCTCGCTCAAGCCCGCCTGCCCGCCTTCCTCTGCTGACGGGCTTCAGCCCGTCATCGTCTCCGAAGCCGTCTCCTCAGCCGCGCCTGCCGCCGGCTTGCCACCTTCCTCATTGACCTCAGGCCCTAAGGGCCATCCCAATTCGTCAGGGGCCAGTCCACCGGCCCGCGACGTCGCTCCCCATGTTGCCCCACGTCACCCTTCGCGACGCCACACCCCGCATCCCCCATGTACGGAACATCTTGCTACAATCCCACCTCAACACACTCATAGCCACAGCTCACACACACACACCCCAAAAAAGCTCACCAACCACATATAGATAGAGCGTGTCGCATGGTATGGAGACGCTCTGTGTAACATCCCAACCATCATCTGTCATGGCATTCAGCATTTAGTATGTCTACATCGTCGATCGTAGATCGTAGAACGCAGTACCTAGCCGTGGCGCCGTGGCATTCCATAGTAATTAGTAATCCTCCATCTCTTGTAGTACTTCAGCCAATGTGTTGTTCTCTTCCGTTTCGTGAATTCTTTAACAACAGGGTTGGTCCCTCGAAAGGCGTAGAAGCGCGGATACATCTTTCCTTGTGCTTATTTATCCATCCATGAAGAAAAAGGTGCACACCGTGCGAGCGTGGAAGCCAGACTCCGCGCGTGGAGTTTTATAATAATAAGGTCCTCCCAATCTCATCATCACGGAGTGTAAACATAAATAAAAACGTTCGCATGGTCCTCTTTCGAAGGAATGCGACCTACATGGGACATGGGCCATGGGTCGACGAACCCAATACCGAAGCAAAACAAACAAAGGACTGACTGAGGACTAAGGGGGGGGATGAGAATAAGCGGAAAGGGAAGTGGTTAGTGGTTAGTGGTTAGTGGGGCAAGGGCGTCGTCTCTGGGTGCCCGGAGGAAGGGAGAGATAGTAGATAGTAGTAGTAGAATGTATACAAGCATCTTCAAGAGTTACTACTTTTATTTGCTTACTTGAAGGCACGAGTCGACGATCGACGATTACCGTGGCACAGCAAACATGAATCATAAATCTCAGATCTGCGAATTTCGAGACTTAAGATCGGCGAACCCGAATCTGCATGTCTTGCTTGATTCTACCGAACATAGAAGACACTCTGTAGCAAAGAAGACTCGTGTTCATAACGGAAGATTCATATTCATGCCAAAAACACAACATACCTCCACAGAGAGTGACCGGGCTAGAATTTTTTCACACAAAACCAACGAAAGACGCAAGGCGGCCCGTAGCAAACATGTGCACGACAGTCAGTAGTATACACGACTGACTATAAAGCACACACTGAATTCAGCCTAGTGCTGCCTTGATGACCAAGCGCCGCACCGGTGGGATGCACAACAACAACACAGATGCGGCACCATTGAGCGCCATCGCCATCGCCGCAAACGGAAAAGCCTGCATTTTGCGAGCGGGGAACATAGGGCAGCGGTGACACCACTTTAGGCGGGAGACGTGGCACACTTACACACGATGGCAATCGCCATATTGATGCATGCATCACTGCAAAGTCGTCACATTGTGCTGGGCGGGGGAGGGCTACGTCAGCCCACCTGCTTCTCTTCCGATAGCGCGAGTACACCTCCACCATGGGCAGAGGCGCCGAGGGCTAGTCCTCGAGTAACAGGATCTGTGCAGCGCAATAGATTCAGGATAATCGGCCCAGTGGTAATGACGACAAGCCCGGTGGTGAAGACGGCGAGAATGACAATAGCTGGCTCTGCAGCCAGTAATCTCGCCATCTCGAGTGCGAGCGGCGTAGTGACGGCACGCGGCAGTATCGCCAGGCGCAGGGAGGGCGCGAGATCAAGGAGCCGGCCTGCCAGGATGGAGCTGCCGAGTCCAAAGGTCGTACCGATGGCCAGCGACCCAAAGACCTGCGATCAACTCGAGGCATTCGGGATTGTGTTATGTGCCCAGTAACATGCAAGGCAATAGTGACATGTGAGTGTTCCGCCACACGCAGGATCAAATGCGCTGTTGGCTACCCTCGCTCGCCGCCTGGACAGGGAGTCGCTGAACCACCCCATCATACCACAGGGGCAACCCTCGCCTTCCTCCGCACCTGCTTGGCACGTGCGGCCATTAGATCACGGTAGCTATGCATTTGCAATCCGAACGAAACGACCGTCGGCGCAAGAAGCGCAGTCAGAGCTCCTCCGCCAACCAAGGGAGCGCCGCCAGCTGCGCGTAGCACAGGTTCATAGAGAAATGCCCGGAGTATTTGCCGAGGCGTGCCCACGCCCGCCACCGCTAGCGCTATGACAGCGGCAGTGGCGGCACCAGTCGAGACGAAGATGGGGTGCAGGGCGGTTCGCAATTTCGGGTGGACGCGATCGCCAGCACATAGGCCAGAAAAAATGGAAGCAGTGAGGCAGCCATCGACTGCGAGGCGTGTCAGCCTTGCGAACGCGGATCCGGCAGCCACGTGACCCAGCCCGAAGCCCCGATTTGACGTGAAGGCGGCCAGTAGACCAAACGCAACAGCACCGAGCGCAAGGCGCATGTCTGTTGCTAGGGTGCGCGGTTTGCGAGAAGAGGGCGCGTTCGCGGATGCGCGGGCTCCCACGGGGAGCTGCTCATCATCGGCCGTGGTCGAATCCTTGCTTGGACTTGATTGGTCTAACGCCGCCCCGGCTCGCTTAGCCCCCGGCTGCGAGCTGCTCCGGCCAAGGAGCCAGCAAGCGCCAGCTGTCACAGCAATGTTTGTGCAGAGCATGACCACGCAGAGACCCATGCAGGCTGCGATCTGGAGCGGCGCCAGGTCGGGAGCCGTAAGAGGGAAGGCGAGGAGAGATGGAACGTAGAAGGTGGCGAGCCACTTGTTGAGAAGATCTGCGCCTGGCGAGAAGAAGCCGCCGAGAGCGAGCGCAGTAGAGGGCGCCATCACCGAAAGGCCGCAAAGCGCTCCAAACACGAGCAGCATGGCAAAGAGTGAAGAAGGAACTGCAAGACCCGTGGCGAGGAGCAGGAGGCGGGTAATCTGATTTAGCCCGATGAGCGCCGCGATGGGCGCGATTCCACGGAGGGCAGCCGCGGAGGCAGAAAGTGCCCGCTCAGTAGCCGAGGGGAGTGGCAGCGGCAGAGCGAGCGGCTCTATGGGGGGGGCGGCAGGCTGGAGCGAGGCGAGTGGCGGGAGGCCGACGCGTATCGACGCGTACGGCGCGCCGAGCACCGACGCCCGCAGCCCCGCTGGCGCGAGTGCGGGCAGGCAGAGCAGCAGCGAGGCGAGATGCATCCTCCTGCCGCCCGCCGTGGAAGCAAGCGCACGCGCACCGCCGTAGGCCACCGAAGATTAGAGAAAAGGAAAGAATGAATTGGACTACGAGCGAGCGAGCGAGCCAACCACGAGCAGGACGAGCCAACCGGGAAAAGACTTTTTTTCTATCTCTGATAGGAGTACCTCTCTCTCTCCCTGTCGCCAGCCGGCAGACGCCCCTCTCCGCACGTTTGCACGTTTGCTTCGGTAAACGAACGGGTCTACGGGTCTCGTCTCTCACCGTGGCTTCATGGGCGGGCAAGAGCCTGCAACCTCAGGTTTGGTTATTTTGTTGACAAATGCCCCCATGAAGTGGGTATATGTTACCCCCCAGGAGCCAACGCCCCCCAGGAGCTACAGCTAGCTGAGGACAAGAAAGAGATCAAAAGCGAGGATGTTGCAACCCTCATGAAGTACCTGCTCTCCAAGCTGGAAGGCTTGGACGCTACCCCAGATG
>CM030940.1:1614631-1647631 GCA_018136815.1 Isochrysis galbana | reverse complement strand
GGGACTACAAAATCCTCGCTAGGGTCTTAGCCAACAGACTCAAGAAAACGATACATACGATCATCTCCAAGGAGCAAGTAGGCTTCGTGCCTAGGCGGATGATA
Organism: Isochrysis galbana; assembly: GCA_018136815.1. Classification (NCBI taxonomy): domain Eukaryota; phylum Haptophyta; order Isochrysidales; family Isochrysidaceae; genus Isochrysis; species Isochrysis galbana. Next base: position 1,647,527 of record CM030940.1, on the reverse strand, counting down.
GGCGAAGCCACCCATCTCTTGAAGTTAGTGCAAGCGTACCTCGACGACACTGACGAAGAGGGCCTAGCCCTGGCGATAGACGATAGACGATAGACTGGGAGAAAGCTTTCGATAGAGTCAGTTGGGATTATTATCACAAAGCGATACAAGCGCTGGGCTTCGGCCCCGGATATTCTAGATGGCTAGAGCTACTAACAAACATGGACTCACTCCCGATCCGATGGATTAAGGCAAACGGTAGACGTAGCAATCCCTTCACGATACACTGTGGCATGCCCCAAGGATGCCCGCTATCGCCCTTAGCTTTTCTCTTAGTGGCCGAAGGCCTAACACGCTTAGTCAACGCCGACCCCGAGATGAAGGGAATCATGACAGGACCTAGAGAGCTAAGACTTTCGCAGTTTGCGGATGGCACGCAAATTCTAGCAAACTCTTTCGAGTCATTGGAGAGGGCGATGCATGTCCCGGAAGTCTATGGAACCGCCACCGGGGCTAGAGTAAACAAAAGAAAAAGTATACTTATACGCATGGGATCACTTACGGGAGCGCAGGTCCCCGAGGCGCTAACATATCTCAAGACACTCGGAGAGGGCGAATATGCAACTATACTAGGCGGCTAAAAAGTTCCGTCCTACATTATAGGACCGCGTCCTACGATTTCGGTGTATTTGTAGGACCCTGAGCTTGAAAGCCACACAACTTTCGAGAGTGAAGGATTGGGACTTCCCACCAACTGAAGGATAGTCCCAACTCGGTCTTGAGATCCTTAGCTCCCACTATGGCCAAGGCTGTAGACTTCGTCTTGACCGAGCTTTCGGCTCCAGCGCGAACTGAGTACTTCGGCCATCGGAGGCCACCGGGTGCGTCGAGAGTTTTGTTTTTGCCCCGCAAGAGGCAATAGCAGCCAAAATTCTCATTGGGCTTCAAAACCAAGCTTGGTCCCCACTGAAGGTCGAAAAGAACCCATGCCAAAGAGCATTTCATCTCGTGGGAGCAAGTTCTAGGGAGCTCATCATGAGCCTCAAATCGTGTCCTCAGGTGTTCGCGGCAATTCGTAGGTAGGACAACGCCGTTTTTTGCCGGGAAGGCTTCCGCGAGTGGCAAATAACTCATCATGCTTTGAGAATGGTGTCTTTAGCCTCTAGGAGGACTCAATGAGGCAATGAGATGAACACAGAAACCAAATCCTAGCTCCCCATTCCTAGATTGAACCGTGTCTTCATAGTTCACAACGTCGTCCTACATTGTAGGACTCGTCCTATAAAGCTGGGTACCTTTATCCGTAGGAGTCCCTTTCTGGGAGGGACCCGACAATGACTCCTTTTGGGAGAAGCTCTACGCCAAGCTTAAGAGGAAGGTTGCAGCGTGGAAGGGAGCGACGAGCCTCTCCATTCATGGGAGGACGCTACTTGTGAACTTCATAATCTACGGAACACCGAGATACTGGCTGTCCACGTCCACCCCTCCGGCGTGGTTTATGGAGGCCATAGACTCTGACGTTCAAACCATATTGTGGGATAGGTCCCCCCGGCTACTGGCGGATGAGCTAGGCTCCTCGCAAGAGGGTAGGAAATGGATAACTTTTCCGACGTACCCGAGAGTGGGGACGAGTGAGAACGGACCCTTTCTGGGGGTCGGACTACTCCCCATGGCCGAACACGCGCGAGCGCTCCAGGCAATATGGATTGTCCGGTACTTAAACCCGTCATCGGCGGAATGGAAAACAGTCTTAGGTCAATGGTTCAGCCGCACCCCATTGGGGAGAGCGGCGGTCTTTTCGAAGGTCGACGCCCGGAGCCTCACGGCTAGTATTCGCGGAAACAACACACTCCCGGCCTTTTGGAAGCAAGCACTTGAGAACTTCAGACGGATTAATTTCCTTAGGGAAACAATCACGCGGGAAGGCCCTCGCGGCGGCGCGTTAGCGCGCATGCGGGGCGAATGGTCGCAGACTTCGACGAGGTTCCAGCGCGCGGCGGGCGCGATTGGCGGCGCCGTCCCGGCGGCACTTTGACATTTGGTGCCTTGGCTGGCCCGCACTGCGGGCTAATGAGCAAGAAGGGCCTCGCAGCGCGCCCGGTCGTGGCTCCGAGTTGGGCGCTCCGGGCCCCTCGGGGCCGTGCGTGAGCGCGTTTGAATGCCGCCGGGGGTGGATTGCGACGAGGCACCGGCGCGCGGCTGGCGCGATTGGCGTCGCTGGCGCGGCGGGTTCTGCTCACTCAATGTCCTGGCTGGCCCGGACACCGGGCTGATGGCGAAGAAAGCTTTCGCAGCGCGCCCGGGCGCACGCCTAACTCGGGCTCTCCGGGCCCCTCGCGGCGGCGCGTTAGCGCACATGCGGGGCGAATGGTCGCAGACTTCGACGAGGTTCCAGCGCGCGGCGGGCGCGATTGGCGGCGCCGTCCCGGCGTCACTTTGACATTTGGTGCCTTGGCTGGCCCGCACACCGGGCTAATGAGCAAGAAAGGCCTCGCAGCGCGCCCGGTCGTGGCTCCGAGTTGGGCGCTCCGGGCCCCTCGGGGCCGTGCGTGAGCGCGTTTGAATGCCGCCGGGGGTGGATTGCGACGAGGCACCGGCGCGCGGCTGGCGCGATTGGCGTCGCTGGCGCGGCGGGTTTTGCTCACTCAATGTCCTGGCTGGCCCGGACACCGGGCTGATGGCGAAGAAAGCTTTCGCAGCGCGCCCGGGCGCACGCCTAACTCGGGCGCTCCGGGACCCCTCCGTTGGCGCGCTAGCGAGGGACGCGAGGGGGCGATTTGCGATGAGGCGGCGGCGGGCATGGGGGGCAGTAAGAGGCGCTCCTGGCAGCCTACGCGCATGGCTGTGGCTGTCCGAGGCACGCTGCGCCGGGTACGCGTCGATTAGCGGCCCGACGCTCGCCCGCGCTCGCGTCGGACGTCGGCCCTCCGCGATAGTGATTTCTGGCCAATTTGCGCGTTTTCTGGTTACGCATCGCTGTGGGGGCTACCGTGGGGGGTCTAGGGCCCAAAGGGCACCGGATATGTGCTAGTTACACCTATCCGGTCACCATATCCAAAAATCTCGTAATGAATCCTCAATCTTGACTTGGTCAATTTTCACCCTTAGAAGTTAAAATAGCTGTTTGACCGCCCTACAGTTATCGTTCATAATACTACTAACCCGGATACGGATACGGGGGACATATACACTACGGAAGAATGCGCGGCATACCTGCCAGAAGGAGAACGTTGGATACGGCATAGCTTTCTCAGGTCGTGGGCAAAGATATCCGAATGGTCTAGAGCAAGGATAGCAAACGTCACTTTCGAATATATAGACCTTCTTAGAAAGCAAGAGGTGTCCCCATGGCAGGGGAGGAGTGGAGAGAGGGGGGGGCTCGTGCCCCCCCATGGGGCAACCAAGTATAAACTTAGTTGGCATGGAGGTATATCCTAACGGACTTCTACAACATCCAGTATGGCAACGCGGCAACGCGGACGGTAGGTCCGCTAGGTCGATCTTAAGAGCGATCCTCGCGAGATACCATCTACTAGTAACGGCTAAAGTCGGTTTCTTTCAGAGGCTAAAGAAACAACGAGAAAATATGGGGCTACACGCCCCGAGCAACAAACATATTAAGAAAATGATAAGCCCTCTTTACACGGTGGACAAAGACTTCAATCTCGAAATATCGGAAGACCTTCTGCAGGCGGCGGGAGGTCTAGGCATATGCGAAACATCGCCTAGAGCAGCAGAGCAGCTAACCCTCTTTTAATAGAGACCCCAACGGACAGCAAGAGGGATTCTATGAGATATAGGAGAAGGAGTTTCAAGCCGAGCCAGAGCAAAGGAGAAGCCATAGTCTCCCGCCCCCTTCTCTCCAACCCCTGGCCGAAGCAGCGCGCGCGGTCTCCCCGGAACCAGCTTCTCCGCTAAAGAGGGAACTGGGGAAGGGGAAGGGGGTTGTTAGGGGTTAAGGTTGGGTAGTAGGGAGGTCCACGAGCACACTGCCTCATGTCGCACATGTAGCGGAGATTTTTTTATGATGCATAATTTATGCATAATGCATTAGTGCATTAGTGCTAATATTAGTAGTTTCAGCCCGGTATGGGGCCCAAAGGGCACCGGATATGTGCTAGTTACACCTATCCGGTCCCCATATCCAAAAATCTCGTGATGAATCCTCACTTTAGACATGGTCAATTTTCACCCTTAGAAGTTAAAATAGCTGTTTGACCGCCCTATCTCATATGGACGTGCACCAGGCTGGGCGCGGCAACCTCGCGGATGGATGAGGGGGCGCTCTCCCGCGCGCGAGAGGAAGAGGAGGGCAGGGGGGCTACGTGACCAGATTGCATGACGCGGCCCTGGTGCGTCAACGTTTGATGACATGACCCATGACGCGTCATCTATTTCCAGCACTTGTAAAAATCTTGTGTACTGGATTGTTGTGTGGTACTCCAAACTCACTTCCAGAGGGAAGAGCGTTACTTTTCATCGTGGTGAAAGAAGCAAAAGAAAGAGAGGTTGGGCCCACCACCCGCCTGCTGTGGTTTTCTCATGTGGAAGGAAGGAGGATCGAACGAGGAGAAATCTTCGGGAGAGGAGAGAGGCAAGAAGAGCGCAGGGAGTCTAAAGTGAGGGGCCGAGCCGAACACAGGTTGAGGGTGAGCCATCCACCAGGCCGGCGACGAGCGGTGTGAGGGCGGAGAGCGGCGTCAGAAGACCCCCCCCTTCTCTCCCGCAACATCCCGCAACACCTCCCCCCGCTCTGCTCAGCCCGTGCTCCTTCACTCTTCCTTTCCTTTGCTCTCCCCTCTCAGCGAGGCCCAATGCCTCCGCTGGTGCCCGCGATTGGCGTCAAGCTCGCTGACCCGCCGCCCTGTGAGCGGCTGCTCGATGCGAGGCGCATCTACCTCGGCACGAACGCACACGACTGCTTCCCCGAGAGTGGCTTCGCCAGCGAGCTCACGCGAGCGCGTCACCTGCAACTTCAGTGTTCAGAACGGGCATACTTGGCTGCAGGCGTGTACTCACATGCACTCACGGGCTACGCCGACAATATGTGGGAGGAGTATAATCCTGTCTGTACATTGATCCACTACGAGAGGGACGTCCACCTCTTCACGCTGGCGGAACCGCGCAACGCTATCTCCTCCCTGCGCGCATACGACGCCGCCTCATGTGTGGAGGATGCCGAGTTCATCCACGAACCCAGCGCATACCTCGGCTGGGGCTCGTTTGCGAATCATGGCTCGGGTGCGCCAGGCCGCTCGTGGGAGTCGCAATTCGACAATCACGCCATGGCATGCGTGGCCATGCGCCTCCTTTACCAGGCCTTCAGCATCACCCGCACGCCTTACCTGCTGGAGGTGGAGGGCAAGACGTACAACATCAGCGAGCGTGCCGATGCCTGCCTTTCTGAGGCCAATACACTGGTCAAACGGTGCACTGACGATCCGGATGAAGAATTTGTCGGCAATCTGATAGAGAACACGACAAAGCTACGCAATTTGGAGCCGTCGTACTACTATGTCTTCGCGGCCGTGGTCGTCGGCCCGATGCGGTTCTGTATTGGCGACTGGATCACCTTCCCACTAGGTTGGCTCCTTGCTTACCTGGGTTTCGACGCGTCTAGCGATGCCCTCTCGAGCAAATTGGTCAACCTACCTGCGCCCAGCTTAGCCGACTATCAAGAGGGCGGAATGTGCCGCAGCATGCTCGTCGCAACTGCCTCGCTGATCATGGGCATCCTATTTCAGGGCACGTTTGTCAGCTTTGTGCCCGAGTTACACCACGTCTGGCACTTTATGACCGGACAATCGATTGTGCACGGCAGTAGGGTGCTCATCAAGCTCGAGCAGCGCATGCGCGAGGAGGGCAGGCTATCCGCTGAGGACGAAGCGGCGATCAGGAGATTCCGGCCGTGTCCTTCAAATGCCACCAGTAGGTTCAGCTGCTAGAGGGGCCGTAGTCGCCTTCCCGGCCCCTGAAATTGCGCTTGCAGGCCTGGTCATTGTGTGGCCGCAACATATCCTTCGTCTTGAAAAGTATACACCCGACGCGATAACGACGCGCGGCGCCATCTCCACTCTGAAGAGCCCCCTCGTCACAGCGCCCGACAAGAACAAGGGTGCAACCTTTGCCTGCTCGCCTCTCCCTACCCCACCCACCCACCTGTGTTTTGCCATCAAACTCCGCACTCGTACTCCATACTCCGTAGCTTCCGCAACGTCCCTTCATACCTTCATATTTTGCAGCGTTTTGTATGTATTCCGTGTACGTGTGGATATCCCAATTTTTGCATCGCGTGTCGATCAGCGCATTGAAAAAAGGCGTTTCAACTAACTTTATAGTCAATTGCAATGGAGCGCGCCGCGCGCTCCCCTCCATCTCCTTCGGCCCCCCCAACTAAGTTTATGCTTGGTTCACACATGGGGGGGCACGACCCCCCCCCCCCCCCCTCTCCACTCCTCCCCTGCCATGGGGGAGGAACCACCCATCCTCCTGGCACGCCTGATGGCTTGCCAGGAGCCCACTGCCCTGCTGACCCACTCTCTCACTCACAGGCACGCCTGATTCGCTCGTCCTAGCCAGTCGTGGCCAGCCCATTGCTCCAACCCCCCCTGCCCCCCTGGTCGACAGGCAGACTGGTGCAGCGTGGGGGCCCCAGAGGCCCAGGAGCGCCAGCGAGGGAGAGGCAGGGGAGGCCAGGGCCCAGCCCAGCCTCCTCTGGCCCCTGAGCTGGCCTCCAGGAGCCTCCAGGGGTCGCCAGGGGCAGCTGCAGGCCTGTCGCAAGCGCGCCCTCGCGCGTGCCTGCAGGAGAGGGGAGAGAAAGCGCGGAGAAGGGGGTGGGCGGAGCGTGAGCTCCGCTCACCGAAAAATAGGTAAGTCTCGCGCCTCTTTACAGGATAAGTCGAGACAGAGTCGGCCGTCAGCCCAGGTGGCGTAGGAGGAAGGGGGGAACGGATCACCGGGGGGGGGGGCGCGGGCCACCGGACCATATCTAAGCCCTTCATTCACCCCCATCCCCCTAGTAGTGCACGGGGGGAGCCGCCTGACGCCTGATGGCGGGGGGGGAAGGGCCGGAGGGCCGGGGGAGTGGGGGTGTAGAAAGTATGCTACGTGTAGGTAGTGGTTCCATTCGCCGCGAGTGCGGTAAGAATATTATGAAGTTTTTTTCATACTGTGGGAAAAGCTGCAATTGCAATTGGCAATTGGTCACCGTGTCACCCTCCGTCCACCAGAGATGGTTTTGGAAAGGGAACGGGAACGGTCTTTTTAGGCTTGAGGCTCACTGCTTCGGAGAATTCGTAGTGTTGACCGCGCAAGGGTTGTGACAGTGCTTGTTGGACCCATTCCCGGGTCCGAGAGCCAACATCCGCTCCCTTGAGCTGGATTTGGGGGTTGAACGGTTGAACAAACCTTTGACGAAGGTGAAAAGGTGTTCGGTTTCTGGGATTGGTCCAACCTTGTCTTGTGTGAAGAGACCTGGGGTGCGCGCGCTCAATCGCGCCCTGTCGGCGGGGGTACCATGTTTGGCCCAGCCTATATTGGGCCCAGTGACTGTGAGAAGAGCGGTGTAGATCAGAGTAAGCATTGGAGGCTAGCTAGTAGCTAGCGCAACGAGTCGGTGACGATATAGAACCACTTCTACAAAACAACTCAGGCTAGACTCTCCTCTCTCTCTCTCTCTCTCTCTCTCTCTCTCTCTCTCTCGTCTCTCTCTCTCTCGTCTCTCTCTCTCTCGTCTCTCTCTCTCTCTCTCTCTCTCTCTCTCTCTCTCTCTCTCTCTCTCTCTCTCTCTCTCTCTCTCTCTCTCCCTCTCTCCTCTTCTCTCTCTCTCTCTCTCTCTCTCTCTCTCTCTCTCTCTCTCTCTCTCTCTCTCCCTCTCTCTCTCTCTCTCTCTCTCTCTCTCTCTCTCTCTCTCTCTCTCTCTCTCTCTCTCTCTCCTCTCTCTCTCTCCCTCTCTCTCTCTCTCTCTCTCTCTCTCTCTCTCTCCTCTCTCTCTCTCTCTCTCTCTCTCTCTCTCTCTCTCTCTCTCTCTCTCTCTCTCTCTCTCTCTCTCTCTCTCTCTCTCTCTCTCTCTCTCCTCTCTCTCTCTCTCTCTCTCTCTCTCTCTCTCTCTCTCTCTCTCTCTCTCTCTCTCTCTCTCTCTCTCTCTCTCTCTCTCTCTCTCTCTCTCTCTCTCTCTCTCTCTCTCTCTCTCTCCTCTCTCTCTCTCTCTCTCTCTCTCTCCTCTCTCCTCTCTCTCTCTCTTCTGCTCTCTCCCTGTCGCTCTCGCCCCCTCTCTCTCCCACTCCTTTGATGGGAAACACTGCTTGGGATGCTCTCCAAACTCCCACCAAAAGGCGAGGAGGACCTGTCGTTGGCCTGGAGTGCGGCCGCATGGCTCGAATCGCTCCGCGCGCGCATCCCTAAGAACGCTGCTTCCAACGCCAAGCCAGGCGAGGCCAACTCCCAGGACGAGCAGCTGAAGGCTGACTCCATGGACACAGAGACTGGCCGGCTGGGTCTGATCGTGGACGCGCTTGCGCGCTCACTCCTGAAGCATGCCCCCGCACAGTACGAGTTAGAGGGCGAATTGGACCGCATGCGCCGGCTCGCGCACGTCGATCGCGACACGCTGAGAGAGTGCCTGACGGCCGCATGCGTCGAGCTCACGGATAGTCTTCTGTCCGAGCTGAAGGCTCTGGGGGACAATGCAGAGGGAACCTCGGCTGAAGAGAACAAGTTTGCGGGGTTGGTGCCGCTTAGATTCGCTGGTCTCGACGTCTTCTACGGAGGGCTGGAGAGCCTGGTCGGCGCGCCCGAACCCAACTTTCAGACGGAGGGCGGGGCCAAGCAAGAATGGCAATTCCAACGAGCCATGGAGTACGAGCACATACATGGGACAGATTGTAAGCGAGAGTTCACGACGGGCAACTACGGCATCACAACGACGTCGGAGAAGGAATGGCAGTTCGTGGTTGCCCGTAACCAAGAGCTGCCCGTTGAGGGCCTGCAGTGTTCGCATCCCCGTAATTTCGTCCTACTTGCTGAGCTTGAGGAGCAGATGGCCAAGCACAATACCCGGCTGAAAGGGCTCGGACAAACCGAGATGATTCGTGCCGAGCTCGTCGGGGGCAGGCTGTATACGGGGCCCGTCTTTACCAAATACAACGTGGTGCTCCGCGCTCTCCAGGTGGAAGACAACGAGCTGCGCAAGCGCTTCCTCACGCTGTGCGGCCTCGAGGGCTCGGCCGAGCATTATGACCAGATCGCGCTGCGCGTTAACCCTGTACCCGGCGCCGTTGCAGGGCAGCCATCGTCGTGCGCACAGGCGTGGGAGCGGGCGGCAGAAGGCGCCAACAAGTACACGACCACGCTGCACGCAATCAACTCGTGCATAATCAAGACCTCCAAGCTGACCGCAGCGACCAAGGTGTACCGTGGCATCTCGGACATGGCGCTGCCCAGGGAGTTCCTCCAGCCCAACGAGTTCGGCGTGCGCGGCGGTGTCGAGGCCGCCTTCATGTCAACAACGACCGACCGCAGCGTCGCAATTGGCTACGCTGGAAAAAGCGATGCCGGAGTCGTCTTCGAAGTGCAGATGGGCATGATCGATCGCGGCGCCAACATTGGCTGGCTCTCTCAGTACCCGCACGAGAAGGAGATCCTCTTTGGCCCGTTGTCGGGACTGGAGGTCGTGGCGGTGCGGACGAGCGGGATGCTCGTCGTGGTGGAGGCCAAGTTGAGCGTCAATCTGAGCGCGCTCACGCTGGAGCAGGTGGTCGCCAAGCGGCAGAAGGTGGTACGTGACATGTGCCTGCAGTTGGAGCTCGGCGTGGAGCACGGCATAGCCAAAGACGCCGGCGGGGCCTGGACGAAATTCTTTGAGAGCAGTGCGCTGAACAAGAGGCGCACGCTCGAGTTCCTGCGAAGCTGGTTGTGCAGCCATCAAGATTTGGAGGCGGAGTACTACAATGACGACGCGAGCCTCGGGCACGTGATCGAGGAGACCGTGCACGCGGCCAAGTGTGTGGCTGCTTGGCCGAGCAAGTTCGCACATCTGCCATTAGAATGGAAAGCGCCCTTAGGTGAAGGGAAAGCCATGGGAAGCGACAAGCGCCATCAAGCACAAGAGGGAGATGACTTCGTCCTTGCAATAGACCAAAGGGCGCATAGCTGTGTGGAGGGCGTAGCCGCCCTGCTGCTGGCGAGAGACGGACCTAGGACTTTGGAAGTGAAGGATGCTGCTTTAAGTGTGCCCGAGGTTGTTACAGTTGTAGAGGCTGTGCACCACTCGAGCAGCCGCTCTTCACTGAAGCGGCTGGTGCTCTCAGGCAATCATTGTGATGTGCGCGGAGCGCGCGCACTGGCTCGGCTCCTCCAAAAGACGACCGCCATACGCGAGCTTGAACTCGACAATGCCAAATTAACTTTTAGGAGGAACTATTCCGGCTTCCAAGAATTTTGTGCCGTACTTGGGGTCAACACGATCCTGCGGCTCCTAAGGTGAGCCCACCGCATGCACAAACCTGCGCTACGCTCTGCACCTGCGTGTTGAGTCATCCTCGTTGCTGGGCTCACAATGCCAGCTCACCTACGCGGTGATGACGCGCCGCCCCTCTTCTTCGCCCGTAGCCTCAGCGGTAACGAGATGGGCGACCAGGGCGCGCAGCACCTGGCCTCTGCTCTTGAGAAGAATCGGACGCTCACGACGATCAAGTGTGCACCACTGCGCCTGCCTCCTCCCTCGCGTTGCGCGCTCGCCTCCGCCGGTCTGCGTTTGTCGACCGCACTCATAAGTCCCGTCCCTCTTCCTCGCCCGCAGCCTCAATAACAACAAGGTGGGCGCCGAGGGCGCGCAGCACCTGGGATCTGCTCTCGAGAAGAATCGGACGCTCGCGACGCTCAAGTGCGCGCCACTGCGTCTGCCCCGTCCCTCGCGTTGCGCGCGCTCGCCTCCGCCGGTCTGCGTTTGCCGACCCACTCATGAGTGATAGGCCCTCTCCCTCGCCCGCAGCCTCAGCAGCAACAAGATGGGCGCCGAAGGCGCGCAACGTATGGCCTTAGCTATCGAGAAGAATGGGACGCTCATGACGCTTGAGTGCGCGCCACTGCGCCTACCTCGTCCCTGCCCTCGCGTCGTGCTCGCTCGCCTCCGCCTGCGTCAGCCGGCCGCCGACCCACCCATGAGTGCCTTTCTTCCTCGCCCGCAGCCTCAATAGGAACGGGACGGGTGACAAGGGCGCGCAACACTTGGCCTCTGCTCTCGAGAAGAATAGGACGCTCACGACGCTCGAGTGCGCGGGTCCCTCGCGTTGGGCACGCTGGTTTCTGCCTCGGCCGCCGACCCACTCATGCAAGATACCTTCTTCCTCGCTCGCAGCCTTAGCGACAACAACATAGGCGCCGAGGGCGCGCAGCACCTGGCTTCTGTTGTTGAGAAGAACGGGACGCTCACGACGATCAAGTGCGCGTCACTACGCCTACCTGGTCCCTCGCGCCTCCGCCTGCGTCAGCTGCCGACTCACTCATGAGTGTCGCCTTGCTTCCTCGCCCGCAGCCTCAGCGGTAACGAGATGGGCGACCAGGGCGCGCTGCACCTGGCCTATGCTCTCGAGAAGAATGCGACGCTCATGACGCTCAAGTGCGCACCCCTGCGCCCGCCTCGTCCCTCGCATTGCGAACGCTGGCTTCCGAAAGCGTCAGTCGCGAACCCACTCATCATTGCCTTCCTCGCCCGCAGCCTCGGCGACAACGAGATTGGCGACAAGGGCGCGCAGCACCTGGCCTTTGCTCTCGAGAAGAATAGGACGCTCACAACGCTCAAGTGCGCGCCACTGCGCCCCTCCCGTTGCGCGTGCTCGCCTCCGTCTGCGTCAACAATCAACCCACTCATCAGTGCCGCCTTTCTTCCTCGCTCGCAGCCTCCGCATGAACTGCATTTGCAACAAGGGCACGCAGCTTTTGGCCTCGGCTCTCGAGAAGAATGGAACTCTCACGACGCTCAAGTGCGCACCACTGCGCCTGCCTAGTCTCTCGTGTTGCCTGCGCTGGCTTTCGCCCTCCTGCGTCAGCCGCCGACCCACTCATCAGCGCCTTTCTTCCTCGCCCGCAGGCTCAACAGGAACACGATGGGCGCCGAGGGCGCGCAGCACCTGGCCTCGGCTCTCGAGAAGAATATGACGCTCACGACCCTCGAGTGCGCGCGACTGCCCTCGCCTGCCTCGTCCCTCGCGTTGCACGCGCTCGGGCCCACTCATGAGCGATGCCCTCTTCCTCGCCTACAGCCTTAGCGACCACGAGATCGGCGACAAGGTCGCACAGCACCTTGCCTCAGCTCTCAAGAAAAATGGGACGCTCACGACGCTCAAGTGCGCGCCACTGCGCCTGCCTCGTCACTCGCCTCCGCCTGCGTCAGCCGGAATACTCATGATGCCGCCTCGCTTTCTGGCCCTCAGCCTTCGCGCGAACGAGATTGGCGCCGAGGGCGCGCGGCACCTGGCCTCCGCTCTCGAGAAGAATAGGACCCTCATGACGCTCGAGTGCGCGCCACTGCGCCTACCTGATCCTTCGCGTTGCGCGCGCTCGCCTCCACCTGCGTCAGCCGCCGACCCACTCATGAGTGCATTTCTTCCTCGCCCGCAGCCTCAACAGGAACGGGATGGGTGCCGAGGGCGTGCAACACTTAGCCTCGGCTCTCGAGAAGAATGCGACGCTCACGACGCTGGAGTGCGCGCCACTACGCCTGCCTTGTCCCTTGCATTGTGCGCGCTGGTTTCCACGGCTGCCGACCCACTCATGAGTGATACCCTGCGCAGCCTCAGCGAAAACGCAATAGGGAGAAAGGGCGCGCAGCACTTGGCCCCGGCTCTCGAGAAGAATGGGACGCTCACCACGCTCGAGTGCGCGCCAATGCGCCTACCTGGGCCTTCGCGTTGCGCGCGCTCGCCTCCGCCTGCGTTCGCCAACCTACTCATGAGTGACCGACACCTCTTTTTCTCGCCCACAGCCTCAGCGGTAACGATATGTTCGACGAGGGCGCGCAACACCTGGCCTCGGCTCTCGAGAAGAATTGGACGCTCACGAAGCTCAAGTGCGCACTACTGCACATGCCTCGTCCCTCGCATTGCTCGCGCCAGCTTCAGCATACGTCAGCCACCGACCCACCCTACTCATGAGTGATATCCTCTCCCTCGCCCGCAGCCTCCGCATGAACTGGATTGGCGACAAGGGCGCGCAGCACCTGGCCTCCGCTATCAAGAAGAATGGGACGCTCACGACACTCAAGGGCGCGCCACTAATATGACTGAGTTACCTCCCCACCTCACCTTCAGTGGGAAGGCTGATAGAGGTCTCATGTTTGTTTTGGTGTCCTTTGATTGACCAATAAGAAAGGTTGCAATTGTCAATTCAACGCCCGCCTTAGTGTGCGTGCTACACTCTCACCACTATCCCCGCCAAAACCCTCACTAGAAGCATATGCGGCAACACAACCCGGCGCTCCCGCTGTTTTGGAAAGAAGCCCTGGCCGGTTTCCGGTATTTGGGAGTCCAACCAGCTTTTCGTAGCTTAGCCATGGAGTAGCTGGTAGACTTAAAAAGTCTAGAAGCTTACAGAGGTGTTAGACTTACGGATTCTAGACGCTTGAGGTTCGAACTATCGTTAAACGATAGGGTCATGGAGCGCGCCACGCTCCTCTCCTCTCTCTCCGGCGGCGGCGGCGATTGGCGTGGCTGCTAGGGCGGCACCTTTGGATATTGCGCCCGGTGGGGTATTCTATCTCAGTGGATGGCCGAGAAAGCGCCGGCAGCGCGCCCGCTTGCGCTTGCGTTCGAAAGTTGGGCACTCCGGCCCATTCGGCCGGGTGACGTTAGCGTAGTTGACGGCCGCGAAAGCGGTCGGTAGATAGAAGCGCAAGGTTTCTTCTTCTTACAAGGTAATCAAGAACGTACGAAGGTAACCACCCCCGAGAGCATCATTGTTACGCAAGGCAAGAAGGAGGTCTACCACCTCTGCGTCGCACCTAAATCGGGGTCGTTCGCGTCCTTCCACTTCCCACGCAAGATCATACTCAACGTCAAAGGCCTCAAGGCCTCCCATATCCCATGGACTACGCCATTCGCAACTCGACTCAGACACGTGGAAACACATGGCCCGTAAATATACCTCCTCGCTAATCACCTCGAGGGACTCATCGCGGTAGTCTACGCAGAATCTCACCGAGCCGTCTTTCTGCTCGTCACCAACACTACCTGGGAGCCCCCGGCTGAATTGGATTTTTGAATGATTTCAGCAGCCTCCATCTTAGCAATCTCGGCGTCGACTATCTTTTCTCCTTGAGGTCCGACGCGCGATGGAGCATGACGGTGAGGTACGGCGTTGGGGTTGAGCGGTAGCTCCATCTCCTCTCTCCTCGCGACCGTACAGCGGACAGCGGGTTAGCGGGGATAAGCGGCCAACTATCGTTAAAACGATAGGGCATACCTGGACGAAACGGGGGAACACTTCGAACCAGGCCTTAGGTAGGGCACCAGGGCCTGACCCCGGAAACCGAAGACCAAGGAATGAAGGGGGGCAGGGAAAGAGGGGGAGGGAGGGAATTTAAGGGCGGTGTAAGTAGAGAGGGGATACCCAAGCAGTAGTAGGTGTGTAGCCCAGAATCTTCAGATGTTTTTTTTTAGCGGGGATAAGCGGGGACCTCTCCCCTTAGTGTGCCACCAGACAAAAAATCCCAGCGGGCCTCTCTCTCTCTCCCCCTCCTCTCTTCTCCTCCCTTCCCCAGAAGAGGATTGAATGGCGTACACGTTAGCCGTTAGATGTGATACCGATGAACGATGAAAGCAAAAGCAAGCCACCTTATTCATAGGGCATGCGCTCCGGCGTATGAATGCGCCGCTCAGAGCGCTGGCGATGCCCCTCCGCGTATTGCCCCCCCCACCCCCCCCAACCTTTAGGACCACCTTAAATTTAATGCTAGGCATGACCATGTCCCCCAATTGCTTCTATACGTAGAACAGAGAGTGCGAGCAGCTAATACAGAATTACACAACATGCCCGTGACGGCAATATTCTGCTGCGCACATCACCGAAAGTGAGGCCCTCTCTTCACGCGCACTGCACAATACGCGGCGTGTCGGTGTACCCATACCGCCGACGGCCACGACCCGGAAGGGGCGCCAGGGCGGCGGCCGCAACAGCTCGCACAAAAGATAAGCGACACGGCAATGCAGCGCGTCGCACTCGCCGCCGTCACGGACGGCGTCATCCGGGATGCACTGCTTAGGATCAAGCTCGGCAGCCCGGACGGGCGGCGCAGGGTGTGCGAGAAGGCCTCTGCACAGCTCCAACGCGTGGGGCGCACCTAGACAGGGAGGGCGCCACGGCGCGGGCCGAGGACGTTCTGCGGCGGAGGCATGTCGCCCAAGCCGAGCACGCCGACGGCGTTGAGGTCTTCGAAGCACTGCTGCAGCCGCGCCTCGGTTGACTCCTCGGCGCTGCGGATGCACGCACGCGGGTCGTAGTACTTCTTATTGGGTTTCTCAGCGCCCTCCGGGTTGCCAATTTGGGTATTCAGGTAGGGCTCGTACTTCTTGTAGTAGGAGCGGATGCCGGACCAGTACGACCACTGAGTGTCGGTGTCGATGTTCATCTTGACGACGCCGTAGCTGATGGCCTGCTTGATGTCCTTAATATCAGAGCCGGAACCACCGTGGAAGACGAAGGAGACGGGCTTGCTGCCTGGCTTGCCGATCTTGTCACCGATGAACTTCTGCGCATTGTTCAGGATCTCCGGGTCGAGCTTGACGTTGCCCGGCGCGTAGACGCCGTGCACGTTGCCGAATGCGGCGGCGACGGTGAATTTACCGTTAGGCACCTTGGAGAGCGCCTCGTAGACTTGCCAGATCTCCTCGGGCTTGGAGTAGAGGTCGGCCGGGTCGGCGTCCTCGTTGTCGACGCCATCCTCCTCGCCGCCGGTGATGCCGAGCTCCATCTCAAGAAGCATGTTCAGCTTGGCCATCTGCTGTAGATAGTCGACGCAGATCTCGATGTTCTCCTCGAGGGGCTCCTCGGAGAGATCAATCATGTGCGAGGAGAAGAGTGGCTCGCCGTGCGCCGCAAAGTACCTGCGAGGCCGAGTTGGCGAGACGGTGCTGGGCAGGGCCGGGGGCGGCGGCGCACGGGGGCCGGCGGCGCGTGCGCAAGGCGCGCAGGCCACACGCACCGCTCAGACGCTGCGAGCATGCCGTCTAGCCACGGGAGGAGCGCCTTAGAGCAGTGGTCCGTGTGCAAGATGACGGGCACGCCGTACTGCGAGATTGCACCGGGGGTGGTGAGGGAGGGTGGGTGGGTGGGAGGCAGCATGTCAGGCGGACGGGGGGGGGGGGCGTGCGCACATACCTGCTCAGCCATCGCACGCACGTGGAAGGCGCCCGAGACGGCGCCAGCAATGGCGGCCTTGTATCCAGTGTTATCGAGCCCCTTACCCGCGTAGAACTGAGAGCCGCCCGACGAAAACTGGATGATGATCGGTGAGTCCGCCTTGCGCGCTGCCTCGAGGCAAGCGTTGATCGACGAGGAGGTGACGCAGTTGACGGCCGGGATGGCGTACCCGTTCTCCTTGGCGTGCTCGAGCAGGTCGATGAGGGCCTGGCCGGTGACCACGCCCGGATGCACCGAGGCGGGAAGATTGGGGTACGCCTCGATCGCGCACTCGTCGACGCAGGGGATGCCCGCATCGTCCGCAGCACGGAAGGAGCGGCGGAGCCCAAGCTTTCGCAGCAGACCCATCTGAGGGGCGAGCGGGGCGCGCGCGGCGGGAGGAGCGCGGGGGAGGAGCGCGGGGGAGAAGGCTGGCGCGGTGAGTACCGTCGTGAGTGCGAGGGCCGCCATGGGGGGAAGGAGGTTGGGGGTGGAACGGAGGGGAGGGGGGGAGGGGGGAAGGGGGGAGCTTGTCTCCCTCTCGCTCTCTCGCTCTGCTCTCGCTCCCCTGCGCGTAGAATCTTTATAGAGTAGAGCTCTAGAGGAAGTAATTTGTACTACTGTTGTACCACCCTTGGGAGACGAGGGAGAGAGGGAAGGAGGGAGATGGGGTGGAGGCAATAGAGAAAGGGAACGATGAGAGGAAGGAATTCTTCCTTCCGCGCCGAGGTGAGAGCAGGCAGCAGGAGAGAGCGCAGGGAGAGAGAGGGAGAGGGAGAGAGAGAGAGAGGGAGAGAGAGAGAGGGAGAGAGAGAGAGAGAGAGGAGAGGTGAGGAGAGGGAGAGAGAGAGAGAGAGAGAGAGAGAGAGAGAGGGCCACGCACAGATATGATACACAGAGGTGGGAGAGCCGCCGCACAACTCTGTGTGGGCCGTCTCGACACACGCGCGCGCGCGGCCTCTTCTCTCTCTCTCCATCCCTCTCTCCCTCTCTCTCTCTCTCTACTCTGGCTCTTCTCTCTCTCTCTCTCTCTCTCTCCGCTGTCGCCCTCTGTTTCTTCTGTTATTCGCAGGCTGCCCTCGAGAGTTCTTTCAACGATCGACGCGGTCTTCCAGCCGCGGAGAGAGAGCCCCCCCCCCTCTCTCTTCACTTTTTCCTCGCGCCCTGCTTCCTCTGCCCGCCCCCCTTCCCTCCCCCCCATCCGCCACTCTTCCCTCTCTCTCTCTCTTCTCTTCCCCCTCGAGGGCCCCTGCGGCGGCACCGCTTCACTCTCCTCGGTGGGTCCCCCGGGGGGAAGGAGATTAAGAGCTGGAGGATGGGCGAGAGAGAGAGAGAGGGGGGGGGGGATACGGAGGAGCGAGAGCCCCACAATGAAAGGAATGAGAGGAGGGAGAGAGAAGATTAGGAGGAGAGCGGGGGGGGGGAGGGGGGAGAGGGCGGTAAGAAGCGCAGGGCAGAAGAGGAGAAAGCCGGCGTAGCCACCGGAGAAGAAGAGACGCGGGGGCGGGATCTCTCTGCCACGGTCAAAACCGCAGCCGACGCGCCCCGCCGCGCGCAATGGAGCCGAATCACTCGTTTCACCGGTGGGACTTCCAACACATCACGCACCGAAGAATCGGCACCGCGAACCGCCTCCCGGACAGAGAAAGCACCTGCCGCTCATGCAATCAGGCCGACGAATCTTCCATTGACTGCTCAGCACTCACGGACATATTCAACGCGATACACACGGACATATTCAACGCGATGCGCGATACACGTTGGGGTTGACGTAAGTTTGTAATTTTTTTGTCAAATTTGGGTGGTCAATCGAAATCGAAATTTTTGACCAAAATTTGGGGCCTTTGACTTTGACTTGGAAAGAAACAAAACTTGGGGGGCCGCGCGGAGTGCGGCGCCGTCGCCGCATCTTCATGGGGGAGGAGGAGGAGGAGGAGGAGGAGGAGGAGGAGACCTCGATGGGCGCCGCGCCCAATGCCGCCGCAGGCTCATCGCGTCGCCATTCCTCCACTCGGAAGCGGGCGCGGCGACGTCGATTTGTCGATTTGGTGGTTTGGTGGAGGACCAAGACGAGGAGGACAATGAGGAGGAGGACGATGAGCACATGTGGAGATGGACTGTTCCCAGGATCCGGGTAAGGCTCCTGAGACTCCATCCTTGGCAACCCACGCGTCCGTAGGCGGCCTATCGACTTGGGTAGCGGGTGAAGATACTTGGGAAGGCTTGGGCACGGGTGCAGTGGTGACGGGGTCCGCGCGCGGCGGCGAGGGCGAATTTTGCGGTGCAGAGGGTGGTGATGGGTCCATAGGAACAGATTGAATCAATCTCTAGTGGGTGATTTCTAGCGAGAGACCACACACAAGGCAGTAGGGGCTCAAGGGTACGAGGGGTCACGGTACGGCTTCGATCGCAGAGCGCTGCGACGGCTGCTGGGTGCGTACGAAGACACGCCACGCCACTTTCTAACATAAACAAGGGCAACACGTAATAAACACGGGAGCGAAAGCCACGGTGGGTCAACAGAGAGAGCAAAGAAGGAACCAATTGGCCAGAAGAGAACTCGTCGTCCTAGAGAAGGATTGCACACAGAAAAGGCGCGAAAGGGATTCATCCATGCTTAGTGAAGATCCTACAAGATTCATCGGCGAATAGCGTCTCAACGCGAGCACAGCGGCGTGCACTTTACCTATAGCTTTTCGTAGCTTAGCCATGGAGTAGCTGGTAGACTTAAAAAGTCTAGAAGCTTACAGAGGTGTCAGACTTACAGAGTCTAGACTCTAGACGCTGGAGGTTCTTGAGGGTGTACTTTAGCAAGCAAGATGCTCGCTACTTCCTTGGTCTTCATCGACACGTGCTTACTACTCGGATAAAGGTACCCAGCTTTCTAGGACCAGTCCTAGAAACTACAACTAGGACGGACTTTGCTAGGTGAGAGCATGAGCATACCATGTTATTTTGTCCCAATACCCTTACTTCAAACACATTACCCACAGGAGAATAGGTACCAGAAACAGATTCTCGACAAGCACAACGAACAAATGCAGGATGTGCAACCGATATCAAGAGGACTCATGCCACCTAGCGTGGTGCCCGGCGACAAAAAAATCTTCGACACCATAGACGCGATTGCCAACTACACCCCGGAACAGAACAGGACCCGCAAGCAGAAAACTAAAGACAGATTGTTCGCATACCCAAACGCGAACACCCCTGACAGTTTGAAAACCCTCTACATAATAGCCTGGAAGTACATAATAAGGGACTTCTACAGGGTGGAATTCGAATCATATGAATATCACTACATACCTGGTTTAGAATCCACGCTAATAAGATTCACTACCCTGGTGAGGGGCCGTACCCCGTCGAACACTTACCGTCCAATGCGCACTCGCACGGCGGCCCAGGGTAGAAAACCTAAAATTACAAAACCAGCGGAGCTCAGCACCCCTATATTTACAGAAGACGCCAAAGGAAGACTAAAGATAAGCGACAACCTCGGCCTAGTGGCGAAAGCGATCGGCCTTGCCGAGAGGCTCGAATAAGCGCCTAAGTCGAGACACATCCCCTCCCCCCCGTTTCAAGAGAACGCTCACGTAAAGGAGCACTCCACGAGAGAGTGATACCCCATTAACAACACAAAACCCTCACAACATCAATCAGCAAGAAACGGGCCACATAGAGGCACAGGAGGAAGGCGAGAAAAGTCCACTGTGGGCCGGTGCACCCCGCCCGCCCCAGCCCCCCCCACAACCTGGGCCCCTATGTAGAGCACGAGGGGAGTTGCCGCAAGGCGGGAAGTGAGGGAGAGGAAGGGATCTGGGCGTGGCTACAATAGCTAACCCAGTAGCCGCACGCGTGGCGCGAATATTAAAAGGGTTTTTTTTTTATTTTGTCCCAAACCTTGGCTATTGAGTTACCACATGCATGTCCTCATTAAATGTTCCAGGTGTACCTAGGCACCATTCCCTCAGCAACACCAAGTTTTGTGACGCGTTTACGGGTCACCTGGTCGGAATTGCTACTTAAGTCGCGTTCCGTCAAAAGAGGACCAGGTGGTTTTTCAACATCTGTTTTCTTTTTAGGTATTAACAACAGTGGTACAAAACAAAGCTAATTCACGCTTGCCCCCCCCCCCCCCCGCTTTCCTCTCAACACGCAGTGACTCTCCCCAGCTATGCGTGTTGAGTTTTCATCTTCTTCGTCTTTTTCTCACACCCCTCTTCCTCGATGGCGACGATGTCGTTCGGCTGATCTTGGATGGCGAGATCTGTGATGCGTGAGAGGACGCTTGGTCGGTCCTGCATGTAGAGCTTGCCCGCTGTTCGGCGCACTTGCGCCATGGGATTCGTTTCAGCGTAGTCGACCGCCATGATGTATTCCATGCAGAGGTAGGCGAGGGCGGCCTGCTCTCCAATGTATCTGGTCTTTGGGACTAGGATCTTGTCGTACTCGTCGGAGTAGTCGCCGACGAGCATGAGGGTTGCCTTGCACCAACGGCCCATGTATGGCTCGATGAGTGCCCACATCGACGGGTAGCGTTCCTTGGCCAGATCCACGCGGAAGTCTCCACATCCACGGCCCATGCCAGAGGCTGTGACGAGCAGCATCGCCAGGATGGCGCCGCCCATGCCCTCCTCCATGTGTTCGCAGAACCTGAAGGCTGGGGCCATAGCCATTCCAACGGATGGCGATGTGGTTGGTGCTGCCGCGCCGAACCATGCCCACGACTTTGTCCACCTGCCAGTCGCCGTCCAGCGCCGTGCTCGAAGTGAGCGGCCGCTTGGTACCTGCGTGTGCAAAAGGAGGCGTAGCTCGAGTCAGAGAATAGATGGGGTGTTAGGCTGGTGCATGCGGGTTTGTGAGATATGGGCAAGTATGTGTATGGCTGTCTGTGCATCTACAAAATTCGCGCTGTGGAGCACGGGCTGGCTCCCCCCCCCCCGCGCGCGGGGTGCGAGCGCGCATGCGCGAACCAACCCCCCCAGAGGCGTGTGGGCCCGCCACGTGCAAGGAGGAACGGCCGCAGGACTCCCAGGGGGTGTGGGAGCGCGGCGCACACCTGAGCGTGGCATGAGGCTTGCTGATGTGGCCTCCGAGGTGACCGGCAGCCTCGGCAGCCCTCCGACAAGGGCGGCCGCCACCGTAGTTCTGAGATTCACTTGAAACGCGAAAAAGAAACTCCCGAGAGTAGCTCAGCCCCCCCCCCTTATACTTATAGTGAGTAGGAAGAGGAAGAGGAGCAGGAGGATCTATGGATCTATTGGAAGAGGCATTGGAAGATGCGACACCCGAGGAGAGAGATGAGAGAGAGGCGCAGGGAATCAAATGCCGAATGTAGCTTAGATATAAAGGAACCGATCCCCCCGCGGCCCCGCGGGCGCGACCCCCAATTCTTTACGGGTAGAGCGTGAGCGCGCGTGACGGAGGGGGGGGGGAAGGGGGGGAGAATCGCACCATTTCCTGGCTAAGATTCTCGTGGCGGCAGGTGGCCCCCCCCTGAAGGTTTTTTATTGGGCCTCGCGCAACGGTCAAAAAATGCAGCCCAACCCTTACTAATAGCTAATAGTTAAAAAGCCCCTGTTTGACCGCCCTACAAGGCCGAGGCGTCTAGCGTCTAACTCTAACGCGCCTAACACTAACTAAGGGTAAGTAAGGGTTATAGGTTTAGGTTAAGGGTTATATAATAGGACAAAATATTCGAAAGCGTCAAAATTTTGAACAAAATTTAGGTGTTAGGTGCTCAACCTCAACCCTAAAATTTTGACAACAAAATTTGGGCCCTTCCAAAACAAAACTTACGTCATAGCCAAGATACAAGATACACGACACACGACCTTACACCTACATACACCGCCTACTTACTGACTATATTATATATCTCTTAGGAGGCGAAGTACCTTTGGAGGTTTGGAGGTCTCGCACGCATCAAGCACCCCCCCCCCCCCCGCCCCCCCGGCGGTATTGCGAATCTTCTTGTCATGGCGGCGACCTCCTTGCGCGGCGCCCCTCCGCCTGCCGCGCTCGCCGGCCTCTCGGCGCCGGCGCGCTTCTGCCTGTGCGTGGGGCTCGTCCAGCTCGGCTTCTTCTTCTACAAGGAGGTCGTGCCGCGCGCCTTCGCCCGCGCCCCTTCGCTCCGTGCCAGAGGCAAGCCGCTCGACAGCTTCAGCACTGCTGACTGGCTCTGTATCTCGCTCAACAAGGGGCTCACCTGGGTGATGGTTTACCACACACTGAGCTACCTGCTCGTGGCCGAGCGGATAGTTTGGGACCTCACACATATCTCGCTCACAAACACGCTCGGCGCGCTCCTCGCCCTATTTGTCGTGTACGACTTCTTCTATTCTCTGCTCCACCGTGCTCTGCACGTGCGTGGCATCTACGGCTACATCCACAAGCACCACCACAGACAGGTGGTGCCTACGCGGGGATCACTCGACGCCATTAATGTCCACCCAGTCGAGTACCTTCTTGGGGAGTACAACCACCTGCTTAGCATCTTCCTTGTGTCCAACCTTGTTTGCCCTGTGCACGTGCTCACATGCCTCGCCTTCCTCGTGCTTGGCGGCACCGCGGCAGCTCTGAACCATACGCGGCTTGGCGTTAGACTCAGGCTGCCCTTCGCCGCCAAGTGGCCCATCTTTGACGTGCGCGCCCATGACACCCACCACTGCATCCCAAACTCAAACTACGGGCAATACACAATGTTGTGGGACTGGGTCATGGGCACATACAAGGCATACGAGGAGGCCAGTAAGGCCAGTTAGAGCACTTGGGCGCGGCTACGGCCGATCAAGCCCCTGCGCCGCCGCCAGCCATTCCGAAGTGAGGCCGCCGCGACAGCCGCAGTCCGGGGAGGAGGGCGGTGCGGTGCGGACAGCGCCACCTCGGGCCACTTTCGCCCCTGCGATGGCCTCATCTATTTGCGCCCACAAACGCTTTCTTTCTCTGAGCCCCGAGTCGGAGGCGCCTAAGGTTGCGTGCAACCACGCCGCCCGCCTGTGCTGGCGGGGCGGTTATCGGTTTGCACACCGCTACGCAGGTACTTCGCGATGTACTGGGTTGTGTCGATGCGGTGCCAAGGAGCCGGCCTTAAGCGAGCAGCATGTCGAGCAAACCTCCCTGGGAGCATCCAACCTGTATGGGGATGGTCATACTTGCTAGGGAGACGACCACTCTTTTCTCGTTTCTGTGACCAATCGTGTATAGTGTGGGGTAGAGGGATGTGTTGGCTGTCTGTGGTTGGGAGGTTCGTGCATTGGGTGGTGCGCATGTAGAAAATCTTTTGTTAAAGTTTTTAGCGCGATGGCGCGCAACTAAGTTTATACTTGGTTCGCCCATGGCGGGGCACGAGCTCCACTCCTCCCCTGCCGTGGGGGAGGAACCACCCATCCTCCTGGCATGCCGGATGGCTTGCCAGGAGGAGAGACTGCCCTGCTGACCCACTCTCCCACTGACAGGCACGCCTGGTTCGCTCGTCCTGGCCCCTCGTGGCCAGCCCATCGCTCCAACCCCCCCTCCCTCCCTGGTCGACAGGCAGACAGGTGCAGATTGGGGGCCCCTGGGGCTCAGGAGCGCCAGCGTGGGAGAGGCAGGGGAGGCCAGGGCCCGGCCCCAGCCTCCTCTGCCCCCTGAGTTGGCCTCCAGGAGCCTCCGGGGGTCGCGAGAGGGCAGCTGCAGGCCTGTAGGGCAAGGCAAGAGTTGCCGGCAACTTTTCGAGCAACTTTGGGGTGTTTGAGCGTGCGAGCAACTCCGAGCATCTTTACCCCTAGAAGAGCAACCTCGAGCAACTTTGAGCAACTTACCAAGCAACTTTACACCTTTACCTGTTAGTTATTAGTTACTAGCAGTTATTGTTATTGCTCAGCTATCGTTAAAGAACACCACCGGCCACCGGCCCGGGGCGGGAGGGATGGGGGCCGCGCGGGAACGCGAGGGGGGGGGGGGGGGGAGAGCTCGGGGCGGGGGGCGGGCGGCGGGCGGCTGTGGGGCAAGTGTAGGCCCAGGTAGAAATATGCAGCATATGCCATATGCTTAGGATGCTCATTTCTTTCACACGTCTTCGATATTCGCAATGTCAGAAGGCCCCACCCGTGTCACCCCATCCTCCGCTCCCTCCTCTGTCTGTACCTCACATGTTACTACCATCCACAGCCCATCCACACCATCACACACAGCAGCCATAGCCTCCCATCACCCCTCACAACCACACATTCTAAGCGAAAACAAAACTATCACCTGGCCCTCTTTTGACGGAACGCGAGTTTTTGCCCGTAAATAGGCGGGACTCCGGGCATGGTCCATGTTGCTGCCATTGGAAGGCATCGATGTCTTTGCTGTGGTATATGCGGTCTATCCTCGTGTGGATGGTGGCTGCCATTCTCGTGTCGTAATCGGTCCGTCGGCCCCTGTCGCCCTCGTCCCTCGCTCTCGTCCTCGTTCCTCGCTCTCACCCTCGTTCTCGCACTCCTCGTAACAAGCTACCTTAATACAGCGCCTCTCAACACCTAGTCGATCACTCGTTCACTCGCCCTCGACACGTCCAATATGTCGTCACGCCCGCCCTCACCTCTGCCCGTCATCCCACTTCCCGCCTCAGAGGTGGATGAGCCCGTCTCAGCCGCCATTCCACACTCTGCCGTGCCTTCCGCCGTATCCCTTCCGTCCCATTCGCTTCCATTCGATCCCTCTTTAAGCTCAGATCCGTCATGACTGCGAATATTGACTTTGGTTTCGAAAACGTTGGCTACAAATTCGTCTTCGGGATGGCTTCGTTCTCCCTGGGATGTATGCCTTCAACGCCGCCCGCCGCACGACCGTGATTTCCTCATTGACGCCCAAGATTCTATATATTTATGACGTGGGAGGGTGGCCCCGGCCCGAGAGCGGTCGCCAACAAGATGGCGGCAACAATGTATCCACATCTACATCTATATCCGCTAACAGCAACGAGCCCACTATGCATCCCCTAGCACTAGCATGCACCATGATATGTTTCGCACGGAGATCATGATATGTTTCGCACGGAGACATCATGGATTCGGACAATGGTCACACGACGCTGCTAAATAGAGTCCCACATGTCCAACGAATACCCACCTCTGTCGCAGCCGGCTTCTACCTGGCTAGATCGTCGAGAGCAGTGGTCGTCGCATTCCCATGGCGCAAATCCAATCACGCGGCTTCTCGGGAAAGAAGCAGGCCGGGTGCCTCTAGTACTCGTGAGCCCATGAGGGCCATACATTATCGGCGCTACTCGATATCGAGCGCAACCATGACGCTTGCCCACGTGTGTTCTAGATCCTCGAGCACCTTGATCTCGTGCAGCCCCGACCCGCGCTCTCGCAAACGCTCCAACATTGGTGCTGTGTGCGTATCCCACTCGGCCTTGCGCCGCGCGAGACCCGGGCCGGTGGCATCCAGAGGGAGCTGAGGGAGGGGATGCGGCGCCCCATCATTGCATCCACAACCAAGCAGCGACGAGTTGCCCGCTTTGCTCGCGTCTTCCGCCGGATAGAGCGGGTACGAGCAGCCGGCGCACACGCGACGCGAGCCGTAGCGGTGCGCCTGGCGTGCGTCTGGCAGCACGAGATGGATCAGCTCGGGGGCCATCCCCGCGTTCCTCAGCATCGACCACTGCTCGAGCGAACGAGGCGCCCCCACCAACACAGCGCTGGCCGTGCCCGCGCGCTGCGCCGACTGGAGCGACTGCATCAGGAGGGGCGCTACGAGCTTAGTGGGGAGTAACTCGCCCGGCCTGGCCGCGGCGCGCTCCTCCGCCAACCGCTCGCCGAGGAACGTCCTGTGCTGCACCTCATTTTGCAGCAGCGCCGAGATGCTCAGCACTGGTGAGCGGAGCTTCGCGCCTAGCAGCCGGCCCACGATGTGCTTCTCGGTGGTAGGCGCGCCGATAACGGCAAGGAGCCGCATCGCGCGCCCTCCAGAGGAGCTGCAGGAGCCGAGGGGAGGAGGGAGAAGGGAAAAAGAGAGAGAGGGAGAGGGAAAGGCGAGGATAGCGCCGCAGGGGGGGGCACGCCTCGCTTCACGCGCAATCCGAGAGTTCACAGTTACTAAGACTTTTCTGAATACTCTATTCACGATTCACCTTTTTACTTGTAGTACCAATTTGTTTTTGTGGTTGGTTGTGTTGGGTGGGGCGAGACGAGCCGCGCGCGCCGCTCTCCCTCCCTCTCTCCTCCCCCCATCCCCCCGCCCCTCCCTCCTCCCCCTCGGGCTCCCGCTCTGGCGCCGATGCCTCGCGCGACGCTCGAGCCCTCTCGGCGGAGCGCGATCCGCTCATTCAAGGTGATGGACGTTGTCCAGCGCGCTGACCAGCTCGCACGTGCCGGTCGCACCATCTACCACCTGGAGGTTGGGCAGCCGCAGAGCTCAGCGCCCGCGCTCGCGGTCCGTAAGGCACAGGAGCAGCTGGGCAGCGACCGGTGCGGCTATACGGCCGCGCGCGGTGAGCCGCCCCTTCGCGACGCGCTTGCCACCATGTACAAGACCGACTACAACATCGATGTTTCGCCCGGCCGCATCCACCTGACGCCGGGCTCTTCGGGAGGCTTCACCATCGCCTTCATGGCAGCCTTCGATGTCGGTGACGCGGTCGCCGTGCCCGCCTCGTGCTACCCGTGCTACCGCAACCTGCTCCAGTGCTACGGGTGCGAGGTGGTTACACTCGCCGTCGACGAGCGGTACAATGTGACAGCCAAGGAGCTCGCGGCTGGCCAAGCCGTTCGCGCAGCTGAGGGAAAGTCCCCAATTAAGGGGCTGATACTGTCATCGCCGGCCAATCCTACGGGCGCAATGCTGACGCCGGACGAGCTCAAGGGTCTCTGTGAACTGTGCGACGCCACCGGTGTGCAGTTCATCTCGGACGAGATCTATCACGGCATCGTCTACACAGGAGCGCCGCGTGCGGCCTGTGCGCTAGAGTTCACCGACAAGGCCATCGTCATCAACTCCTTCTCCAAATTCTACTCGATGACCGGCTGGCGGCTTGGTTGGCTGGTGAGAAGCGCATACACAACGAGTGGCTCGGTGCCTGTGCGGCCAGTTCGGCTCGCCTGCGAGCCGGGTCAGAGTCCGCGGTGAGTACAATATGCCTTGCCGCTCGCTGCGCTCACAATTGTGCCTCTTGCACATTGCGCAGGTTGTTCCGGATCATCTTGACGCGTGTGTCGATGCGCTCAACCAAAACATGAACGTGTCTGCGCCAACCATCTCGCAGCGGGCCGCCGTAGCAGCCCTGTCTGCAGAGGCGCGGCCTGAGCTTCTCTCCCACGTGAAGCGGTGAGCACGCGGGCTGCGCTTGTGAGCTTCCCAGCTTGAGGGCTGCCATACTGCCTAAGCGGTCCTCTGAATGCATCGCGTCATCTTGCTTGCCTTCAGGTACGAGGCAAATCGGCAGGTCGTAGTGGACGGGCTGACTGCGATGGGGATCCAACCTGACTGCTACGCGCCGCCGCAGGGCGCCTTTTACCTATATGCCGATCTCAAGTCGCACGGAGTGCGCGACTCGCTCGCGTTTTGCGAGGCACTCCTCGAGGAGGCTGGCGTGGCTATCACTCCCGGTGTCGACTTTGAGGAGCCCGGCTCGGGCCTGGGTGAGACGCGCCTGCGTTTTGGTTTCCCGGGTGCCACGGAGGACGTGCGGACGGCGATGAAGGTCTTCGCCCAATGGTGGAGTTCCCCCACGGCTCTAAAATTGAGGGGGCTCTGATGGGCTCGAATAGCTAGGCGTCCGTCTCGTGAGTCTCCTGGGCCAGCCAATGCGGTCAGGCACCACCACCGTTGTAAGATGGTCGTGGGGCAGGTTGTCACAATATTGTTCGTGTTTGAGGCACTGGCCTCCTTCACCCCGTGCACCTCGGCGAAGACAAGGGCTAGAGGGGCCTCAGACAAAGCCCGGGCATCACAGCCCATCATGCCCGGGCGTCACAGCCCATCATTGGTGAGCCGCGCCTCTTCTTTTCGCTCCTTCCATCCGACCATTGGCGCTTGGAGAACACTTATTGCACGTGGAGGCAGCTGCTCTAGATTCCCTCCATGCCGGTGCTCGTTTGATGTTTAGGTGCAACTTGCTGCATGTTCATGTGTTGCTTCCTCTAGTTGTTGGTTTCCCGCCATGTGCCTGGCAAATACGGATAAATTCTCGCGTTGGCACGAGCTGTCGTCTGCTCAGGGCATGACCCACCAAGAGCGAAATATTTTCCATCATGGGTCTAACGCCGCACGAGCCGCAGGCACTCATCGCAAAAACTTGGCGCGACCAGCGGACCCGAGCGTCCGCCATCGTCTATGCGGCCGTCTACCTTTTTTAGTAGAGCCTACTCTAGTAGAGTAGCTAGTAGTAGCTGATACAAAGTGTAGAGAGTCAGTCCCCTTTCCCCTGCCCCCCTATGTCACCACGCGGCGCGATGGCGCTGCGGTGGCTGATCTGGCTCTGGCTGAGCGATCTATGGGGCGGCTGCGAGGCGCGACCGCTGGCTTGGACCATTGCAGGCTCCGACTCGGGTGGCGGCGCGGGCATCCAGGCAGACTTGCTCGCATTCCACTCGCTCGGCGTGCATGGGTGCGCCGTGCTCACCGCGCTCACCGCACAGAATTCCCTCGGTGTGCGGCACGTCGAGCTTCCGAGCGCAGAGAGCGTGCGTGAGTCGCTACGCGCGCTCAATGAGGACATGCGTGCCCAGGCCATCAAGATTGGCATGCTCGGCTCCGCCCATGTCGTGCGCGAGGTCGTGGAGTACCTCGAACGTTCGCCGTGCAATGCAGTCGTCTGCGACCCGGTCATGGTCTCCTCGAGCGGCACGCCGCTGGTCGACGCCGAAGGAGTCCGCCTTATCCGTGAGCGATTACTGCCGCGCTGCCGGCTGGTCACGCCCAACATCCCCGAGGCAGAAGCGCTGCTCGGTCGCCGCATCCTGACACCCGGCGATGCGGAGGAGGCTGCCAGAGATATCTTGCGGTCGATGCGCTGCGGAGCCGTGCTCCTCAAGGGTGGGCACGGCGCCTCCTCCGAGGTTGTGCAAGATGTGCTGTGCGACGGGTCTAATCCCCCCATCTGGCTTACCTGCGCTCGCGTGGGCGAGGCGGACGGCAGAGGCTTCCACGGCACTGGATGCACGCTCTCCTCGGCGATTGCCGCTCTGCTCGCGCGCAACTTTGACCTGCTCGACGCGGTGGTGCTAGCGAAGGCCTACGTCACCCAGGGCATCCTCCACTCCCAGAGCGTCGGTACCGGACCGAACCCAGTCGCTCAAACCGGCTGGCCGCGCACGGATGCGGCGATGCCGTGGATCTCGAGGACGGCAGAGCATGGCTCAGTTCGCCCCAAATTTGCTCGGTGCGACGGCGACGCTGCGCGCGGGCTACTTCCCGTGGTGAGCTCGAGCGAGCTCGTGGCAAGAGTGGTGGGTGCCGGGGCGCGGGATGTTCAGATTCGTCTGAAGGGGCTTGAGCCAGCAGTAGTTGCGGCCGAAGTGAGGGCAGCCCAGAATGTGTGTGCGGCCGCGGGCGCCAGGCTGTGGGTGAACGACTACTGGAGGGAAGCGCTATCAGCGGGTGCGTATGGGGTTCATGTGGGGCAAGAGGATCTCGCCCTTTTGACTGACGGCTCCGAAAGTGGGTGGATGGAGCTGGAACAGCTGGCAGCTTCGGGGCTTCGGCTGGGCATCTCAACGCATACATTTGGTGAGCTCGCCGCTGCACTGGCCGTGCGCCCGTCGTACATTTCGATCGGGCCGGTCTTTGCCACCCGCTCGAAGTCGGTGACTGCCGCTGCTGCGGGTCCCGCGTCCACCTCGAGTGGCGCCAACACGCTGGTACAGCCCAAGGGTTTAGGGGGCGTCACAGACTGGCGCGACCTGATGCCCACTGATGTCCCCCTCATCGCCATCGGGGGGATCACCCTTGAGGAGGCTCCGTCGGTGCTGAAGGCCGGAGCTGTCGGCCTCGCGGTTATTGGCGCTGTGGTCAACTCGCCCGACGTAAAGGGTGCCGTGCGGGACTGGCTCTCCCTATGGCCCAACGGCTAAACGCGCAGTCAGCACGCGAGTATGTTTACACGAAGCATCTATTTTAGGATAGGGGAGGATGTACTGCCGCTCGGCAGCCTTAGAGCATGCGATATGCGAGTCTTCCCCTCGGAACAGTAGACTGGCAATTGGAGGGGGGGGCAACTTCCTGATAGTATTAAATCAGCTACTCTCACCAGCGCTTAGATCTAACACTTCGCCCTGCTGCGCTCACGAAATGTTTGACTGGTGAAACACCACACACCACCAACTTGCCGCCATCACTCGACTTCCCCCCAGCCACCCGAACAATGGCCGCCATTTAGGCAGGCCACGCAGCGGAGCGCACTTGGGACCAGCGCGCTTGGGTGTCTGAAAGAGCAGTTCTGTCGCCCGCCCCCCGCGCGGGGACTCGCAACAAGAATACGGCATGGAGAGACGATCCTAGACCTTGCCGCCGCGCGCCGAGTCGAGGAGCAGCACAATGTGACTCCCCGCAAGGCCCAGAGCACCAAATTCAGGAGCGCTCCCCCCCGGCTCGTGGGAAGCCGCGAGGTGCGGGGTCGAGGGTCGAGAAAGCGACGTCAGGGTTTGGGGATGATAGTGATGGAGAGGGTGGGTATGGGGATGTGGGGGTGTTGGGTTTTGGGTGAGCTGATTCAGAGGCTACACGCACCCATCACAAAAAATCAAAAGTTTGCCCAAAATTTGCGTGCCTTGGCCTTGGCCTTGGCCTCGGCAGCAAATTTTGACTTTAGACCTCAAAATCAAAATCAAAATTTGGGGTGCTCAAGATCAAGGCTTTGGCGTATGCCACGAAAGTTGTATGAAAGGAATCATCTAAAGTAGGAGCCCCCAGGAACCCCCAGTCGACCTCCGAGAGCAAGAGGGACCAGCGTGGGGGAGGACGTCGAAATCCTTTCTCACACTCCTAAACAGGGTCGTGTATTTTTTTATAAGGTAACGTTGACGCGGGGCATGAAGAGAAGTATTGACGTAGCTTGGACGCGTCTGACGGCGAGCGTCCGGGCCGCGGCGGCTGGTCCCTCGGCCCCGATGAAGCCGACCGAGAAGGAGCGGTTGAAGGAGCGCACGATCCGTTCAGACTGGTCGACGGAATGCCTGTCTAGCTCGCCCTCTGCGCCTCGCATGATCGAGCTAAGCGCTGGTGCGGCCAAAGCGTATGCTCCGGGCTCGCTGCGGCTGATCAGCAACTTGCTGAGCGAGTCCGAGTGCAATGCGCTCATCGTGGCGGCGGAGCGCGTAGGATTCGGTAGAACAGACTATCCAAAGGCGTACAGAGGCAACCTGAGGCTGATGGCTACCGATGAGTCCCTGGCTGATGCACTGTGGCGCCGGCTCCAGCCACACGTACCACACATGATCGAGCGCAGAGTCCTTCCTTGGAAACCTGATTCGTCAAAAGAGGTGTGGGAGGCGGTTGGCTTGAACGAGCGCTTCCGACTGGCCAAGTATTACCCCGACGACCGCTTCTGCCAACACGTCGATGCGGCCTTCACGCGCTTCCGCGGCGTGGAGGAGTCTCTCTTCACAGTGAACATCTACCTCAACATGCTGCCGACGAGCGCACAAGGGGCAACGTGCTTCTATTCGGGCGAAGAGAGCTCTTCCACTTTGGTCTTACGTGTCGTGCCTCAAGCTGGGCTTGCATGCATCTTTCTCCAGCCTCCAGAAGCGCATATCCTCCATGATGGCGAGGCAGTCGGCGAGGGGCACGTAAAGTACCTGTTGAGAACGGATGTGATCTACCGCCGAAAACATGTTGTCAAGTAAACACCGTGATGTGCTTTGCAAATGATGCCTCACATCTTGCTACAAGTGTGCATTCAATAGGCTATGCGGCATGGAGTAGCGCTGCAGTGTGAAAGAATGTGCCATATGTGCATGTAATTCTCTCATATTGTACAAGTAGAATCCATCTGCGATAGCAAAGTGATAGCATAATCGTTCGTGTTGATTCGGTGCCGAATCCATGAGAAAACTCTCGATATTTTCGATGCGCCCACAGCCCCGCCCGCTCGTCAAAAACGGTTAGAGTTTCAGCGACGATGGAGCGCGCGCCGACCGCTCCCCTCTCCCAGCCCCTCGCAGCCACGACGCCGTAGTTTTACGATTTTCCAGGGTTTCCCGTTAGGCTGAATGAAGAAGCCGCCGGCTCGGTGCTCGAAGGGGAGAAACAGCATCCAAGGGGTGGCGCGGGTCACCGGACCATATCATATCTAACTACTAACTAAGCTCTTCATTCGCCCCCATCGATCCCCCTAGTAGTGCACGGGAGGAGCTGCCTAATGGCGCGCGGGGGGGGGGGGGGGGAGGAGTGGGAAGTGGGGGGTAAAATGCTTGCGTGAGAGTATTAGTAAGGCCAGGGTCGCGCGCCGCGGCGAGAAATATATCTAGTGATTCATGCAGCAACTCCTAAGAGAAAATGGAAGGGATATATGTTGCGCCTAGCGCCTAAGTCGAGGAGTGGCTCCTCTACTATA
>CM030940.1:1571312-1614531 GCA_018136815.1 Isochrysis galbana | reverse complement strand
CCCGCCCCCCTCTTGCTATACCCTCCCTCACCTCACACATCCCCCATCCCCCATCTCTCCACGAAAGTCAATCAGGTGCTGCCCCCAACCCCCCTCCCCTACAAATAAATGGAGTTGGGGCGGTCGGCACCACAACTTAGCTCAAAGACGTCTACGATAATTGCTCTCTCGAGTTGAGATTTATCGCCGACGGCTGTGTAGCCTAAATTGCAGAGGCCCATTGATGCCGAGTGCCACGGAACGCAGCAATGAGCTCGTCCAAATTTGCCACATCTTCTTTGCCGCGCTTCGTCGTGCTAGTTTGCTTTGCGAAATATTGGGCTAGCTTTCTCTCTCCTCGTGGTACACGAAGGAAGGTACACACGTTTTGGATGGCGCGTTCGGGCGTTGCGACAAGCTGTTCGTACGTGATATGCAAAACCTGTTGGCCTACTGTGGCCTTGTCAACAAATCTGTAGAAGCTTGCATATGAGTCGCAAAAGGCCTCAAGGTCCGAGGGCGAAATCTTTACTTGGACATCTTCGGTCTTGGAGAAGATATATGCTCCCGTCACCTGAAACATCGGGCATTTCTAAGATGACTTCCATTAGCCCCGATTGACCCACTACTCTATACCATTCTGAGAAGCGGTGCTCCCGCCTGCCATGATGTGCATAGCAGCCTTCCTACCTGCGCCCGTACGACACTAACAGCGACTGCCAGCTCGTCGTCACGGCGCAATACGATCTTCTTGATTCCCGGATCTAGGATCACTTGCATGCACAAAGCCTTCTGTTTGTCGGAGACGCGCCCGGTCATATGGTCGGGGAAGAGTTTGAACCCGACAGCCCCGCCACTCTCACTGCGGACGGAGAGTGCATCTAGCAATAATTGTCTTGGGTCAGCTGCTCGCGCTTCTACGCTCCTATCGATGCCGCCACAGTGGGTGTGCACTGCTTTTGAGCAAAACAGTTCAGAGTGCATTGAGATGGAGGGCACTCCATCGAGAAAGCTGCAGAGCATGTTGGAGCCCGTCCGCTGGAAAGCAATGACCACAAAAGGAACGGCACCGCGGCCATGCGGGGGACGTGCACAGGAACATCGTGTCAACGCCGCACTTATAGTTGCCTGCGGCATCAACCGAGGTGCAATGGGGCGTCTATGGCCTGTCATCCTCAAGATGAATCCAATGAGCACGATCACAATACAGATGGACCTCATAGCGGGGCAAACTAGGGGAGAGAATGCCATGCAGATCAAGAGGAACAGAATTGCTTTCACACAACTTTCAAACTGCATGAGCGCAACATGACCAGTCTCGCCCTTGCGATCCATCCAGTCAACACTTTGGCCAATCTGCGAAAACCGTAGTCGCTGCAATTTGCTCTTCAGGCGCACGGCGTCTTGAAGCATGGGTAAGAAAGATGCGAGGACGCTCACGAGAGCCCGTTCTGTAATCGGGAGCGTTGTGTGCGTCTCAGGTAGATATCTTAGCCAAAGCTGAACGAACTCGCACGCGAACGCAATGCAGGCGGGCCGATATAGGCCGCAGAGAAGGCAACCAATCAACAACTCGGCCCAGTTGGGCACATGCCTAAAGGCTAAGGAAGGATGTGCATCAAGGTTCAGTACGTCGCCGGATGCCCAGCCTGCAACTTGCGCGAACGGCCGGTCCCAGTAGGGATGCACGACGACCGCGGAAGGAACTGCAACGAGCGGGCCGTGACACTTCTTACGTAAGTTGAGAGAGAAGTCTATGTCCTCCCCTCCACCGGACTTTGGGAATCGAGCATCAAAGAAGACTTTCGCGCCGGCATTCCTAGAAAAGCAGAAATTCGCCGTCACCCCCCACGGCGGTTCTGTTAGTTTGCTTGCGATGCCATAGAAAAAGGTCAAATGAGATGCAGCTACAGCGTGCTGCATACGGGTCTTGGGTTCGGGTAGCATCGTCATGCCCACATAGCCCACAGCATCTGGTCGCCGTGCGATGGCCCCCAGGTAGGCATCGAGCAAATTTGGTTGCGGGATGACATCGTCGTCTAATAACACGCAGTAGTCGCCAAATGACTGCGCGATTCCGGCGTTCCGCGCAGCGGAAGCACCAGAGTTGATAGGCATGACAAAGACGCGCACGGTGCGGTCGCGATGGTAGGAAACAAGCTCCTGAACAGCGCTTAGCATTGAGCTATTGGGGTTGTCAACGACAATCAATGTGTGCAGGCTGGCGTCCCTCTCCAGTCGCAGCGCGGCCAATTGGCTCAGTATCGACAGGTCGCATCGATACGTCGGTATCACGACGTCTATACACGGAATTCTTGCTGCGTGATCTGGCAAACGTTTGGCGAGATGTTCGATCGCGCGCTTCAACAATTCTCCCTGCCATGCAAGAGTAGTGTCCTTGCTGTATCTGGCGGGCCCCGACCCACCAACAGAATTTCGAAGCGAGGCTCGCGGGGCAAAGCGTGCAGCACCAAAGCGCCTGTACGTCTCGAACAGAAACGGGTCGCCATGCTGATTTTTGAACTCCTTGGGGAACAACGAGCCGAACACCTCAAAATGAAAGCGGTGAATAACTGGAAAGCTCGGGAAACCGGGGAAGCTACTGTCCCTTAACGCGATGCAAGCGGCACCAAAAGGCAGTTGCCGCTGGCGAGATACGTCTCGAAATTCACGTTCCACTTCATCTTGCCATCCCTCTGTTTCAATAGTAACGTCGTCGCCCAAGAGCACCACAAAGTCTGCCCCAGCTTTTACAGCGTTTTGTGCCATAAAGTCCCAGATCCAGCAGAGCTTTCCTTCCAACGCAGGTGGCAGTGGCGCTGCAAATCGGACTTGCAACTTAGTTTTCGAGACCATTGTTGTAATACGTCTGCGTGCCTCGTCAGAATCCAAGAGAGGATCTCGAAGATCGTGTGCTACGAACAGAGTAGTGCGCTTTTGATCATGACAGGATAGCGAGCGCTCAAGGCTTGTCATGCTGTCCTGAAGCCGAGCCCAAAACGCATTCGTAGTGCTACCCTCGCTGGTGATCGGAAGTATGAGAGTCCACTTTGCATCGCTGCTACATGCCGCACGCTGCTCGTTATTCTCGCCATCTGCCAGCACTCCCGGGGTTGGCTTGCCCAGGGCAGAAGAGCACGACTTGCAACCATCCAGATGACTGGCTGCCCAAGAAGGACATGCTTCTTCGTTCTGGAGCCTCATGGTAGGCCGCGGGTCAGGAAACTTCGGATAAGGGCACTGGGGCCTCGGAAGCTTTGCGATCGACGCGGCGTTCCTGTCGATGATCCAGTTGAAGAAAGGTCTTGGCAACCACCTGACTACCTCGAGCCACCACAAGAAACCGCTGTTGGGCAAGGCGGCGACGAAGAGCTCGGCGATCCCCGTCATCGTCTTCTGCAAGAGGGGCGAGAAAAAGGGGGAGTTGTGAGAGGTGGCGTGAGTCCGGGCGCACGTTCATAGAGCTGATTGGTACACGCGTGCCGCTCCCTCTCACGCGTGCGGCTAGCCCCGTGCCAGGCACGCATGCGGCTAGCTCCGTGTCACTCACCGCCAGAGCAAGGCTCGAATCCCGACCACCGTCCCAACTGAATCAGTGTCGGCTATATGAGATGATGACGAGGATGGCATGAGAATGGATGGGCCATGGGATCGACGTTGGATCGGTGCGGGATCTGATCTCACTGGTCGACAATCGATCCATCGCCGAAAAAGGACAGAAGATAGAAGGAAGGGGGGGGGGGGGGCGACTTACCGACCTTCGGAAGGTTGTGTGTGTGGAGAATTTGCATCATCTAGTCCAAGGAAGAGATGACACGAGGAGGCAAACAAAACTGAGAGAAGCAATCAAGTATACTACTGCTGCGTAGAAAGCATGTGACCAAGAAATGGAACTGGCAAGTCTCACCGGGCACGAACGCCGCCGTCCGCTGCTTATCGCCCCCCTTGTTCACGTTTCCGTGTGTGCGTTCTCTAAGGGTAACTAGAGCCTGGCGCGGCCTAGACTAATTTATTTGTGCTAGTGCTAGTGCCGACTACCGCTACCGCTCCACCCTTAGAACACAAGGGACAAGGGAGGCGAAAGGGGATGGTGGCGGGTAAGGTTGAGTGCTTGTGCGTGTGTGTGTGAGCGTGGGGCTGGCGGCGCGCGGCAGCGAGAGAAGAGGGGCGGGGCGACACTCCCCCAGCGCGCGGGGGATCGTTGTCCCCCTGTCTTCTTTCTCCGGTCTTCGCGCGCCCGCTGCTCCGTGAGCGTTCACTTGCGCAAACTAAAGTTCGCTGTTTATGAACGCCGCTGCCCGCTGCTTATCGCCCCTTGTTCACGTTTCCGTGTGTGCGTTCTCTAAGGGTAACTGGAGGCTGGCGCGGCCTAGACTAATATATTTGTGCTAGTGCCGACTACCAAAGCGTGGCCGTTCAGAAGGGCACGAATCAACATGCCCATGCTCCATACTGAATGGTGCATGCCAGGGAACTTTCAATCTCTAACATTTACTCGAGCTAGGCGCTAATGGGTGGTGTCAAGCATCATACCGGAACGCACTAGTCGAATGTCGAATGCCAATAGGCATTTGTGCCAAATCCCCTAGCACATCACAATCATCACTCGCAGCAGTAGCGATAGAATCGGCAAGCCCGGCCTCTTCCTTATCATAGCCGCCGTAATCAACGACTAGTCATTGCGCCTACAACCCTGATGACATAGAGAGAAAAAAGGAGGCAGCCGGCCTCGTTGCTCCGTATCCGGGTCTCTCGAGAGCATCTCTGGCGGCCGTGACAGCTCTGTCCCGGGAATGAGCGCTTCGATGGCCGCCAAGACCAAGCGTACCTGCCTTAGAGTGACTTGAGTCCTACCCGCCAACTGCCTTGCCGATCCGACCGGACCCACCTGCGCGGCATCTGCCGCAGCGTGCACGATGAGCGGCTTCGCTTCCGGCAGGGTTGTGGGCTGTAGGCTCGAGCAAGCCCCTCTGTGGAGCTCGGTGACCTCGGCGATGGCATCTCGCTGCTCTCTCGTCAAGAATGGGGACTGTCTCGCAAGACAGACCATGGACCATATGGCGCGGCTCAGCGGCACGCGGATGGCGGCATCACGTGGGGCCGATTCATCGGTGGAGACGGCCCACGGCTCCTTGACTGCCCTAGGTCTCTTGCTGTTGGCTCTTGCTGTGTTGGTACCAGCGGGAGCAGCAGGCGGCGGAGCGGGCCTCGCGGACTTGGGCAGCAGGCGTTCGCCCTTCCCCACTACTTTGGGCTGGAGGGCGGCAGCCGTCGCAGCGCGGGCTCTTGCGGCCTCCTTCGCCGTCACTCCGACCTTGGCCGCCCGTACAGGCAACAGCGAGAGCGCCTTGGCGGAAGCTCCCAAGGAACTCTTCGCCAGCTTGGCGGTGGAGCCCGCCGAGCGTCTCGCGCCTGTGTCTCCCAAGAGGCTAACGGCGGCGCCGTAGAGCTTGTCATCGTCGATTGTGCCCTTGGGTTTCACCATCTGAACGACGCCTGCCGCCCATGACCCCTCCTCCGACTCGCGCATTAGCAGCAGGTTCCCTGTGTCATCAACCGCCCCTTTGTCGAGTAACTCCCCGGCGTGCTGCCCCTTGACCACGCGCGACGACGAGCCAGCCCAACCACTCGATTGAGGCGCAGGAGGCAGTAGATCGGACGGACCGCCGGTTGCCCCCGTCGGGGGATGCCCCAGCGTCGGTGCGGGCGCGCCGGGCCGGCGCAGCCAGCACACAGGGCCGATTTGCGCACCGGACGTGCCAAAGACGACCATCACCTTCATCGGGAAGGCGAGCACCTCGTTGAATGCCTTGAGCGTATGTTCGCGGCTGGTCGCGGCGCCATCGGCGCCGTCCCGCTCGAGCTTAAAGACGGAGAAGCCATTCCGGTCCGAGAAGAGGCGCATGCCGATGGTGTCACCTTTCTCGACCGAACCGATGGCCTCCGATTCCATCTGCTGCGCGTGGTAGTACTGTTTGGCACGCTGCTTCGAGTGGTAGCTGAGGCTACCGTCGGCGGAGATGCGAATGGCAAAGTCGAGGTCGTCCTGGTGCGCACGTGCGGCCGCATGCAGCGAGGACGCCATCGTGGAGAAGCCGATGAAGAGTGAAGAGGGCGGAGCAGGCAACGGCGCGTAGAAGCCCTCGACATCGCCATGCCGCGTGACGAGCGCCTCAGACAGAGCTCCCGAGCGGCCCCACCCCCTCGCACTCGCGCGCAGCACGCGTGCTTGCGAGGCCTGCACGCCCAGCTGGCTCTTCCACGCGACCAAGGCCGCGGCCGTCGTCGGCTCGGTCATGCGGCGGCGGCGGCGGCGGCGCCTCGCGAGAACCTCCCGCACCCGGGTCTTCTCGTCTTCTCACAGTGTCATTCACAGATGTAGAGGATATATTTAGTATTACAGTGTTGAACCGCAGTTGTTTTGTAGGATGGAGATGTCTAGTCCTAGGGGTGACGTCATCGGTAGCTAAGCTACGTTATTGGCTTGTCGCGCGAGCTAGCCCTCAATAGTCACTCTGAGCTCTATGTTTGTTCGGCCCAACCTGTAAAGTATGGGGCCTACATGTGAAACACAGGAACAGTGTTTTTTTTCGGAGGCCCAAAACATATGTTTTTCGCTGTTTTATTTCGGGCGGCCCCCCTACCCGGCACATTTGTTATACACTGTTTTTCTCTGTTTTTTTTTCGACGGCAAAAAACATACTATTTTTGCTGTTTTATTTCTAAGTTTGACTGTGTTTCACATGTAGGGTATGGGTATGGGGCCCAGTAACTGTGAGAAGGGCCTTTTTGAGCAGCTGGGGAAATCTTCTTGTTGCTCAGTTCAGAGTAGAGTAAAAAACGGGAACATAAGAGGATATTCTTATATACTCATCTATTTCGCCAATAAGAATGGCGTCTGCGTCGCCGATCCGCTGGCCGCCCTGCTTCTTCACGGCGAGCCACGGTGTGACGCCAGTGGTAGGCGGCGTGACTCACCGGCGGTACCGCGTGCGTCAACATGCCGCCCTCTCAGAAGCCGAGCCGCCGCCGCGCGCGTGGCTCGGCCTCCTGGCATTCGTGCTAGCCGCAGCGGCCGCCGCAGACAGCTCTTCCCGCCTTCCCATCCTTCTCCCGCTCGAGGGAGATGGCCGCGTCGAGTGCGCTCGGTCGGTGGAGGTACATCT
This sequence comes from Isochrysis galbana, assembly GCA_018136815.1. Taxonomy (NCBI): domain Eukaryota; phylum Haptophyta; order Isochrysidales; family Isochrysidaceae; genus Isochrysis; species Isochrysis galbana. The sequence goes on along the minus strand of CM030940.1, from coordinate 1,607,386 downwards.
CATCCGTCACGCTCAGGGCACCCATAATCACGCCGAGGACGCTGCGTACGCCGCGGAGCTCCACAACGCCAGCGCGGAGAGCGCTGCCCTTTTCGCAACGCATGGCAAAGCCTGGGTGCTGCTTGAGCAGGTGTCAGGTCGCGAGCACTGGGATGCGCCGCTGACGGCCGAGGGGTGGAGGCAGGCACTACGACTGCGTCATGCGATTCAGAGCTCGCACATCGAGTTTGATCAGATCGCAGTCTCTCCGATGCGGCGCACGATCCAAACAGCGTTCGCCGCTCTTCCCCAGTTCTCCTCAGGTGGCGTCCGTACACTGCACGCAGCCAAGAAAATGGCGAGCACTGCTAACATCACCTCCAGAGCGCACACACGTGAAGAAGGCGTGCCTGAATTTGCACTGCGCGGGCCAGCGACCGTGCCGGTGGTCGCGACTGACCTGCTGCGGGAGCGCATTGCGCACTACACATGTGATCGACGGATGTCCGTGTCCGAGCTGAAGGAGAGGGCGTTCGACCCAGTCGCAGAGGGCACACTGCCGCGAGTCGACTTTGAGCACGACAAGGTCGAGGAGGAGGACACGATGCTCCTCGAGGTTGGTGCCAAAGAGCGGGACCTGCTCGTCGCGCGCGCCACCCGGGCGGCGCAATGGTTGCTAGATCTTCCTGAGCCAACTGGCGGCTGTAAGAGGGGCTTGGCCACACGGCGCTGCAGCATAGGGGTCGTTTCTCACCAGCATCTCCTCCTAGCCATGACGTCGGCACTTGGCCAGCCCGACCGCCTAAACGCCGGCGACGGTTCTATGGAGTGGCACCGTCCGTTTTACAACGCGGAGAGGCGCGGTTATTTGTTGTGCGAGATGTCCCCTAGCTTGAGTGCCGCGTTGAGCAGGCCTGCAACGTGGCTCGCGGGGATATTTTCATACCTCCGCATGTGAGTGCGTGCGGACCGACCGTCGCATATGGCTGTGCGCTTCGAGGCTTCGGCACGCAGGCTTCGGCGCGAAGCGGCCCGCTCCTGACGTTGCCTCAGCGTTGTTATTTTTATGGCTAGTAGAAGCAGCTAGTACTAGTAGTGCGCAAGAGCAATAGTCGCAGTAGGGTGGTCAGATAGCTTTTTTCCAAAGGAGCTCAAACTGGCCAACTCAGGATTGGAATGGGTGTAGGTCCACATGAATAGTTTCTCGCTTTTGATGTGATCCGACGCCATAAGAAGCAACGAATTGCACGTGTGGCTCGCACGCTCGCACCCGCGAATCGATTCACCCGACTCCCAAAAGGCAAAAGGTAACTCAAAGGTAGGCCGAGGAGAGAATGCGAGGGGGGAGTTATAATCACGTACATCATTTTGTGCCTTGGGTCTTAGTAAGTGCGGTCATGTGTATCGTTGCCTGGCGTGTTGGTACAAGGCTAGTGGCGCTAGTGGCAGTAGCGGCACTAAGCACTAATAAATGCTACACAATGGGAGATCTGGTGCACCAAAAGGTGACAATATCGCACCAAGTTAGCACGTCCGCGTGCCCGGGCTAGCGAGGCGCAATTTGCGTCAGCTAGCACGTCCGATAATGTGACAAGTGATGCCTCGCTAGCGCGCAATTTGCGTCAGCTAGCGCGTCCGCGTGCCCGGGCGTGATTTGCGCGGGCCAAGGGCCGATTTGTGGGTATGAGGCACACCAAGGCGTCCAAGAGCGTGCTGAATGAAGCCGATCAATGCACAGAGCCGCCTGCGCCTCTCCATTCGCGCTCCGTCAGGCAAGAACCCGCGCTAGCGCTAGATGGATAGCCCGATGCCCTGGTTTAGCGTAAGCAATTAATTAAAAACACAATGCGGATGCTAGGCATGCTGCATGCTCGAGCTCGTGCGAGCTGTTGTCGCATTTGCCTTGGATGTTGATTGGGCACTTTTAAAAAAAACATCTGAAGATTCTGGGCTACACACCTACTATACTAGGGTACTTCCCCATTCCTTCTTACATCGCCCTTGTCTTCCCTTCCCTCCGCCTCCTCCCCTGCCCCCCTTCGTTCCTTTGTCTTCGGTGTCCGGGGTCCGGCTCGGGTGCGCTACCACGAGCCTGGTTCAGAGCGCGGGTTCAAGGCAGGCCTGTTGTCGGTCTTTTGTGTACGCGTGACTGGTGAGCGGACTACTGTGTCTTTCGTACGTGGTGACCGATTGTTTGTTTCTGTGGACATTTGTCCCGCCTTTGTGACTCTCGTCTCAGTTGTGTTCTGGGACGTGTCTTTCGGCTATTATATGTGCCACCCCCAGCGAGGTGGTCAGCGCTTGCAGCTCTAGGCTAGGTTCCAGCTTTCCTCCTGTACCTAATGTGTAGAGTGGGTGCATATCATTCATGTCTATTCTCTTCTTCGGCTGTCTGCCCAGCCCCGCTTGGGCAGTCCTAGCCGAGTCTGTCTCGTTCGCATACCTCATCGCCTTGCTCAGCGTCGTGTATCTGTCTATCGTTCTTATCAGCACTGATTCCTCCGCGAATTCGATGCCGTCATAGTGTATTCTGTAGAAGTCTGTTATGATGTATCTCCATGCTATAGTGTATAGTATGGTGAGCGATCTTGGCGTTTTCCCCCCGGGATCAACTATCGTTATAAACGATAGGGTCATGGAGCGCGCCACGCTCCCACCCTCTCCCGCCGCCCACCCCGCCGCGCCGACCGACCACGACATGACAGACGCTGCGCAGCCGCAGCGCCCTCCAGCCAGGGCCATGCCAGCCCAGGTGCCCGCGAGCCACGGCCCGAGCCGAGCCCACACAGCCACAACGACAGAACACAACCCAACAACACACAACACACAAGCACAGCCAGGCCAGCACAAGCGAACCAGCGCACAGCCAGATCCACAACGCGAAACCTCCCATAGGGAAAGCCTCCGGGCTGGGCCCCTACAACGCCACGGCACTGACCACGTGCGCAAGCACGAGGCACAGGCCCGGCCGGTCGAACAGACCACCAGCAACATACAACTGCATCCATGCAACAACAACTGCATGGCCCAACACACCGAGAAGCCCATAGGGACACATGGCCAAGCAGAAACATGTGGAAGGTCAGACTACCATCCCAACCCAATCACACGCGGCACGAGAGCCCGTGATGACGCAAACGAACCGCACGGACAGACAAGCGAGTTGCACACTCAGACAACAACACACCCAACACCTCCGGCACACCAGAGGCTACGCACACCACAAACACTCAAAAAGGAGGGGGCCGAGAGGGACCCCAACACAAGACACGTCCCAAACAAGACATCTCCCCAAGCAACAAAGCAACTAACCCGAAGACTAGACTACGCAAGCCTGGGCCGATCACTAAAATGGGTAGACCGATATGCGGCCGCCTCGTGCGGCAAACCGAACGATCAAAAGTTCGAGGGACTCAGATGGGGCTCTCTAAAAAGAAAGGCCCCGCCACAAGCCTACAGACGATACAAATGGCTGAAGAGCAGTGAATGCGCGACGATACTGGGCGTGCCACTGGGGGGACCCGGGGCCACCAAGACCTTCTGGAGGCGCCTCGCTGACAAAATAGACAAGAAAGTCTCCGCTCTCGGACCGATAATCGCAAACCTATCCATTCACGGAAGAACGATGGTAGCGAACTTCTTAGTACTATCAGTCCCACGATATTGGGTTCAGACACTCGCGGCGCCACAATCGTTTCACAGGGCGCTCAAGAGCTCAGTGGAAAGGGTACTATGGCTAAACCACCGCACCGGACGCAAACTACAATGGATAAAACATCCGGAAATCCCGCTCAAGGGAGACACGGAAGAAGGGCCGCACTTGGGCCTGGGACTTCTTGACTGGGATAACCATGTAAAAGCACTCCAATCCAAATGGATACTCAATTACTTGGACGCCAGGCAAGCCCAATGGAAGCAAGTGCTGGACGCATGGTTCTGCCGCACGCGTTTGGGGAGAGCGGCGGTGCTAGCCGACGTGCCCGCGCACAAGCTAACGGACGGCATAAAAGGAAGGAGCAAGCTCCCGGCCTTTTGGAAGCAAGCCCTCACGAATGTGAGAACTCTGAAATTAAAGCCGCTGAAAATGAGCAGGGACGGAGCCCTCTCCCAACCCATATGGTACAACCCGCACCACAGCGGCCCGACCATGCAACCGAAATGGGCAGAGCTGTGGAACAAACTCGAATGCACCACGATACACAATGTGTTCAAAGACCACGCGTGCACGAGCGCGTTTACCGTGGAGGAATGCGAACAATACCTAAAAAACAATGATACATATATACAATACAAAGGAGAACACATCCCCCGCGATAGATTCTTAGGCACTTGGGAGAACATAGTGAGACACGCACACGACCTACTACAGGCGGCTGACCAGGAAACCACGGACGCCCAAACTCGCAACACAACAGCTAACACGGCACCGAACACGAAAGACCCAACTCCCGAGATCCATATCAACCAAGAGGGAGAGTACTTCGCCAAAGAGAGAAACGCCTGGTACGAAGTCGAACTCTCATACCTCGGCACCCCCATCCTAGGCGACCATACGATCGCGGCGCCCGCCGACTTGGACCCATCCCCTCCGGCAAAATGGGGCGAAGGATACAAATCAAACAAGAGAACAGAATACCCGCTACCGGACGAATACACCCTAGACGGCAAGACAACGCTCGACGCGACAGAGGTGACACACCTAACGAGAGCCCTACAAACAGCCCAACACAAACGCCGACGGCTCACGGGCCCCGACAACTGGGCGACGAGACTAACACTACCGGACGATATCTGGGCACATCTGGCCAGGATCTACACCTCGCCCATGGTAACAGCGAGAGACACACACCTACACTTCAAGCACATAACGCATAGGCGCATTGCCACGTCCAACAGATTCCCAGAACGGGACAAAGCGTGCCGCTTCTGCGAGACAGCCGACGAATCATCCACACACCTGGGAGAGTGCCCAAGACTAACGAAGATATTCGACACCCTTGACTCCCTAGCCCGACACCCAAGCGAGCCGGACAAACCACGCGAGCAAGGCATCATAGACAGATTGTTTATGCACCCAAAAGGCTCATGCCCCAAGGCACTGGCAACACTATATATGCTAGCATGGAGATACATCGTAACTGACTTTTACAGAATACAATACGACAACGCCACGTTCTCAGAAGAATCAGTACTAGTACGGGTCTTGGAAAGATTCACGAAGCTAAGCCGGGCGCTAAACTTCGCCAACTCAACAGACACCTCGCGAACCGCCCAGGCGGGCATGGGGAGGCAACCCAAAAAAAGGATAGACTTGGCCGACATCCGGCCACTATACGAAGTAGGCAATAATAACAGCTTGACCCCCAGTGCGGAGCTCGTATCCCTGGCAGAGAAACTAGGGATCGAACACCAAATAGCGAGAGAGACCACAAGGTAATCGTGAGAACGGCGAAGAGCACGCCGAGACACCACATTCGGGGCAGCCACAGCACGCGAGGCCTGAACTAACCAAAGACATGAACCCAAAAGGCCTGCCCGGACCCCGAAACCGAAGCCGGGCCCTTGGTAGCGCACCAGGGCCGCACCCCCGACACCAAAGACAAAGGAACGAGGGGGGGAAGGCGAGGGGGCGGAGAGAAGGGAGTTAAGGGCGTTGGCGGCAGTGCAGCGGCAAGAGTACGCGCTGTCTAGTAGTAGGTGTGTAGCCCAGAAACTTCAGATCTTTTTTTTTTTTCCGGGATGCATGAAAAGATTATCTATGATTACCTCTTCTCTGCTTCTATTCTCCCGGGGTGTGTATCTTGCTAGTTGGTCAAGTGTTCCGAGTATCCTAACTATCCTCGGGCATTCTCCTAAGTGGGTGGAAGATTCATTAGCCTCTTTACACATACGGCAGGTTTTGTCCCTATCCGCGAATCGGTTGTAGGTGCCTATCCGCCTATGGGTTATGTGTTTGAAGTGAAGATGCGTCTCTCGCCGTCATCATCGGGGGTTGGTGATCGTGATGCTGGGCCTCTCGGGCTGGTGCTGTGTGTGTCACTCTCGCGCCCGCGGCGCGTTTGTCTGCCCGTATGTGGGCGTCGCTCGAGGGCATCCCTCCTGTGCCGCCTCCCCTTTGGCTCTTGTCCCCCTTGTTGGGGGTCCCAGTCTGCTCAATGATCTTTCCCTTGTTTTGATGCGGCATCCCCCAGTTGGGGTCCTGCCTGTGATGGTGCCGGGCCTGCCCCTCGCGCCGGAGCGCGAGGGCGGTATCGCGGCTGTGTGGGGGCCGGGCCCGGAGGCCTCCCCTGTTGGAGCGTCCCTCTGGTGTGATGTGTGTGGTGTGGCTGTGGGCTGTGCTGGAGATGTGTTGCAAGCTGTCTGCTGCCATCATGGCGTCCTTGTTCGCGGCGTTCGTGGTGATGCGCGGGCGTGGCCCGCTGGGTCTTGTGCCCACCTGGCTGGGGGGGTCATCCTGGCGCGGTCGCTTCGGCGACAGCGGCGTGTCCATGAGTTCTTCGTCCATCGCGGCGAGGGCAGCGGCAGCGAGAGCGGGCGGCGGCGCGCGCTCCATGACCCTATCGTTTTAACAATAGTTGTTGATTGGGCACTTTAGCCCTCAGTGGAGTGAGAGCCTGCTTCGGGTGGGGGTGGGCCCGCGTTAGGGCGCGCTTGCCCTGCCGCTTCGTGGATAGATTTCTAGTTCTAGGGCGGCGGCGCGCCGTATCGGCCTAACTCGGGGCAGGCGGGCGTCTTTCGTCTTTGAGCTGTTTGTTGCTTGTTCACGCGCCCATGAAAACCTATCGCCTATCGGGGATCGGGGATCGGAACACACCGTTCGCTGCAGGAAACCCCATACACCCAGCCCCTAGGTAGCGCACGAGGGACGGGCCGCAAGGCAGGTGGAGGGGGGGCGAGAGTAGCGGGCGTGGCTGCATAGTTAAGGTGCAGAGTCGCGCGCGCGGCGAGAATGTTAAGAAGTTTTTTTTTGTTCACGCGCCCATGTGAATGATGAATGACTGAGAAGTAGTATGAACTTAGTTGATGGTTTTAGATCATAGGCGTGGACTAGCTAGAGTTGGTAGCGAGTGCGATGCTCACAGTCGCGACACATGACGGCACTCCACCGGTACCTACGGGTACACATAGCGAAAAGAAAAGGCCACGAACACCACAAGTACATCCAGCAGACAACAACTCAGCAGACAAGTGGATGCACGTACACATTGCTCACAGGGCACTTGCCTGCATAGCAACGTTCCGCACCACATCGCCTACGGGTCAGTGCCACGGCTCGAGCCACAGACTCGTTGCCTGGGACGAACAATGAACGCTGCCATCACAACACGTCCCAGGCTAAGTCCGCAGTGACTGCAGCTGTGTCTGCTGGAGCGTATCGCCGACATGCTGCCGATCGCTGCATGCGGCGATGTGTGGCCAAAGACGCACTCAAAGGTTGCGATCAAAAATGGTTGCCTCGATGCTCGAGTAGGCGGAATCCGGCAAATATCTCGCAGATTCGTGCGAGGCCGCATGGGCAGCCGAGACTGGAGCCCACGCTCGCGTCGGTTCACATGAAGGGCGCCGAGCCGTCGTCCAAGGCATCCATGGCCTCGGCTCCGCCGTGTTTCGGCACCTCCCCCGGCAGTACAGTGGCGGCCGGCTCGACTCGCACGGCACCGCCGGGCAGCGGTTGCGCAGGCATGGTGAAGCGCTCGAGATTCCAATCGCAGCTAGGATGGTACGTAAGCATTTCGCGCGCGATGAGCTGCTTGAGCGACGCCTTTGACTGTGGCACCGTCTCGAAGTCGAAGGAGAAGGTGGCGTGGGCGAGGGGCTCGTCGGAGGGGTCGTGGAGGGAAGCCAAGTAAGGATGGGCGAGCGCTTCTTCGACGCTGAGCCGCTTCGCTGGGTTGAAGGCGAGGAGACGATGGAGGAGCTCGAGGGCAAGGGGGTTGGCATTCGGGTAGATGCGCTCCAGAGGGATTCGTGGCTTGAGCGGCAGCGAGCGTATATATCGCCGCGCCTTTTCCGACTCTATGCACTCGATATCCTCATTGTCAGGCGTCCCAATGACCTGGAGCGATGGAGCAAGCAGCGTGCGCGGCGAGTGAAGTTTGTGCGCAAGAAAGCAGGGGAAGCGCGTCTCGCGCGCGCCGTTCACTGCGCGCGTGGTGCGTCCTGGCGGCAGCCGCGCACGTCGGTGATGAGGTTTAGCTGGTGAATGTAATCCTTCCCCGGAAAAAGCGGCTTGCGCCCTAGCAACTCGGCAAAGATACAGCCGACGCTCCACACGTCGATTGCCTTTGTGTACTCCTTCCATGAGAGCATGATCTCGGGCGCCCGGTACCTAGCCGGGAAGGGGAGGCGGGCGGGGGTTGTGAGGCCTCATGAAAGGCAGCAAAAGTGGGGTGCAAGTTGCGCGCGCCCAGATGGCCGCGGACCCACGCCTCACCAGCGCGTGGCCACGTATTCCGTCATGAAGCCTGCGTGGTTCTCCTCAGGATGCGCTACTCGTGCAAGGCCAAAGTCGCAAATCTTGAGGTCGCAGTTGCCATTTAGCAGCAGATTGGAGGGTTTGAGATCACGGTGCAGCACGTGGGCCGAGTGGATGTACCTGCGAGACGAGTGGCGCGTGGGCTCGTAGCCTCCCTGCGTGAGGGCACCCCAGACCATGTGCGCAAGCAAGCGGGCGAGTGTCGTGTGAAGTGGGCAGCAAGCGCACTTTAGACCTCGCAGGAGCTGGTAGAGGAAGTACTGGCAGTGGTCGTCAGTGAGTGGTTGGGGCGAAGCGATGATCTGGTGCAGGTCTGTGTCCATCAGCTCGGTGACGAGGTAGACGTCCTCGAATCTGCAGCGTCCGCCGGGCAAATATTCAGCGACAAGCCCACTGTGTGCGCCGCACTTCCCCTCCCTCCTCTTCGTTATGCCTCTCTTCAACCGCCCTCTCCCATTTTGGCGTCGCGTTCTTTGCCCTTCACTCGCTCCTCTTTCCCCACCTCACGTCATCTCGTATCTTCCACCTTGCGCTCCCTGCCTGCCCTGCCCCTCTCCCGCCCTTTGCCCTCGGCCCTCTCCTACCCTCTCTCACAGCTCGAGCGCCACAGGACGCAGGAAACGCCAATTCTGGATCATATTCTCAGAGGTAAAGTGGCGCATACTCTTCATCTCCCGCAGCTTCCACTTGGCGTCCGGCAGGCGCCCGAAGGTCTCCCGCTCCTCCCCCTCCCCCCCCCTCTGTTCCCTCTTTGACCCCTCCCCTCCCTCATCCAACCCCCCCCCCCCCCCGCCCGCCCCTTGCTGTTCCCGTTCTCCCGCCTTGAAACGCTCACAGTTCAGGTGCGGCAGGGCGCAGGATATCACGGATCCGGATCACATTCTCATGGTTGAAGTGCCGCATGATCTTAATCTCCCGCAACGTCCGCTTGGCGTCTGTGAGGTGCTCGAAAGCCTTTGCAATCTTTTTCACCGCCACTCTCTCTCCACTCCGGTTGTCCACAGCGGAGCAGACGACGCCGTACGCGCCGTGGCCGAGCGGTTTGACCAGCGTGTAACGGGAGTCCACGTCAAACCGGGTGCCGCACACCATGAAGGAACAGATACGGCCCTCGGCGAGAGAAGGGGAGCCGGAGGACGCCATCGTCGGAGGGGGGGGGGGGGCGCCGGGGACAGATCGGGGAGTATAAGAAAGGGGGGTCGAGTAGATAAAGAAAGTTTGTTGCCGACGGCGCGCGTGTTGTAGCAGTGGCGAGTGGTCTGGCGCGCGCTCTCCGCCGCTTGGTGCGTGGAGATATTCGTGGAACAGCCGAGTTTCTCAGTGAGAAGGGGAAGAGATCGAGTGTGGGGGTGGGGGTCTCTGATCAGCGCTGGGGGGAGAGAGTGTGGGGCAGAGCATCGGCGTGCTAGAAGTTAGAGCACTTATTAGGACAATCTTGAGGGCTAGTATACTAGTATCCCTAGCCTAGATAGGAGATACGTATTTACCGTATTTGGACGAAGGCCAAATACAGACCGTATTCACCGTTTTTGAAACTGCCTCAATACGACCCTCCGTATTTGGACGGTGGCGCAGGCGCGCGCCTAAAGTCCCCACGCCATGATCGTGTTTTGGTCTCGTTGGCGGGGGGGGGGGGGCCTGCCACGAGGAAGCGCCCGCCCGCGAGGGGGTGGCGAGGGGAGCGGCGCAAGAGCGCCCAGGCAGGGGAGCCCTCTCGAAGTAAGGTTCCCCGGGCGCCGTCGCTTATTCTGCGGAGGACTGCTCGGGCAGGCTGGGCTTGTCCTAAGGGCCTTTCATTCTCAACGGGACGACTACAAAGGATCGCTCCCCCCCCCGGTGCTTTTCCCCGCGGAAGGGGAAGAAACCGGAGGGAAAGGAGACCAGATGAAGGCAAGCCGCCTTTATAATGCGGTCATGCTGAGTCGTGGCTTGTCGTGTTCGTGTTGGTGCATGGCTAGTGGCAGTAGCGGCACTAATTAATGCTCATTTGTTTTATTATTTTATTTTTATTATTACAGCCCTCCTTCCTTACGCGAGAAGGCGCGCTTTCGCAGCCCATATGGCACAACCAACACATCCCCCCCGGGCCCCAGGCGATACGGGGCCCATGGGCGCGCCTGTGGGAATCACTGCACAATGTGTTCAAAGACGGAGCCTTGACGACACCCTGTAGCAAAAGGGAGTGCTCGGCATATGTCGAACACCTACCCGAAGCTTTCGCACGCACGAAGGTACAGCAAAAACAAAATTCGAATCGCAAATTTCCAGACCAAAATCTGCAAACCGGGGCTTGAGACCATGGGGAATCCGAATCTGCGTGTCTTGTGCGTCAGTAGCAACACGGGGGACTGTTCAACTGTGAGTGTGGGCGCGTACCTTACACGAATATTCATGCCTACAGGCTTCAGATGGGCAGGAATACAGCAACATTAACAGGCCCATTAAGTGGTCATACGAAGCGCCAAACACTTACGTACCAACCTATCGCAAGGCCACTATCCACTATAATAATAATCTAACTGAGCATTAGTACCACTACTCTCACTAGCCCGGTACTAACACGACAACCCTCAGTGCACCTGCCCGTACACCTTGACGCGTGTTGATGCCACAGATACATACACCTATGCACCCCTCCACATCTCCCCCCTCGCAGGCCCCCGGCTCCCATTCTAACTCCCCACAAGTTAGAATGAGGGAAAACCCATTGAGGCGGTCCGGTCGACGCCGGCCGACTCTCCGGGAAAAAGCACCGGGGGGGGGGGGGGAACTCTCGTCAACAAAGGGGAACGGCCCTTACCAGCTCGCGCCGTGAGCGGCCCTCGAGAAATAAGTGGCCGCGACTCGAGTAACCTGTGCCACTCCTAGGGTACTCTCCTCGACCTTGGGTCACTCCCTTCTCTCTCCCTCCTGTCGCCAGCCGCCCCCTACCCGTTTGCTAACGCAAACAGGGCCTGTTTCTCACCGCACTCCGTCGGGGGGGGTGCAAAATCCCCCCTCTCCCTCTCTCCACTCTCACCCCGCGTCGTCCCTGTGGCGCGTCGCCATGCGCGCGCCCTGGCCTGCTCTCAGAGGTTCTGTGGGGGCTCCCAGAGGGCCAGCAGGGCAGCTCAGGGGGCAGTGGAGGCTGGGGCTCAGCCCCTGGCCCCCCCTGCCTCTCCCACGCTTGCCACGCTGGTCATGGGAGCCTCCCAGGGGCCCCTGTATGCCAAGCGACCAGGGACAGGGGGGGAGTCAGCTCGAGGGCAGGCCCAATGCGGGCGTGGGAGTGCGGCTCGCGGCCCGCGCCCACTGGGGGTCTGGGCTGTCTTGTTGAGTGCCCTGCCCCTGCCAAAGGGCAGGGGCTGGGGTTGAATGTACGGGCCCACCCCGGGGGGTGTCCGCGATGGAGAGAGGGGGGCGCGAGGCCCCCATTGACCCCCACTTATAAAAGTAGGTTGGCTATCGCAAGGCCACTAACAACCTATCGCGAAAGCTGGTTGTGGTTGTTAATGGTCAGCCCTAGTCTTGGACAGGGGAGGGGCTCGGCCCCCCCCATGGGCGAACCAAGTATAAACTTAGTTGACGGCAACATCTCGTATCTCTTTTTACTACTTTCATAGTGATTCTTAAGTTTTTCCTACTTCTATTATAGTGGCCTCCCCCTCAGCCAGGAGCTGGCTTAGCTAGCTTCTAATCTCTTTTGGCTCTTGGCGAGAGCAACTTTTCACTCTGCGTAGAGAGTATGCGCGGTAGGCGGTGGCCGGGCTCTAGGTGAGTAGTACCTCAGACGGAAACGTCCGTTGGCAACAAAGCGCATTACATAGCAGCATTAGGGCCCCGTGCCGGTACGAGATAGCCCGAGGGAGCGACCGAAGAAGCCGATGAAGAATGGGGTGCTGGGCACACGCACGGTCGCAGTCCCAGTGGGCCACTTTTGCGGCCTCAAACCCTGCGCCGTCGGTCCCCAGCCGACCACAACGGTAGCGTTGATTAGCGCACCAGTTCGAACCACTGGCGGAGTGCGTCCGAGAGCACCTGTGGCAATGCCCGCAGCTCTCTAAGCACAATGTAGTAGGGGAACGGGAAAGCGTCAATCCACTTGCTAATTGTTAGCTTGCCGTTGGGGTAAGTCACGGACTGGAGCTCGAGGATGGAGTCCTTGTTGGCCGCCGAGTCGATGATTACGAAACACAGCAGGATCTTCTCCTCAGAGGCGCGACGAACCCATAGCGATGGGTCGCCCCAAGACGGCGATCGGCGTCCATCGGACACGATGATACAAAGCTGCAGTTGCTCGATGGCGCTACTGCGTTGCTGCTCTCGCGCCAGGCGGAGGGTCTGCACCACCGTGCGGAGCAAACCCTCCATGTCCGTCTCGCGCTGGGCAAAGGTGAAGCGCGACATCATGTGCGCCCCTGACTCAGCGGAGAAGGGCCGCTCAAAGGGGTGGAGTAGCTGCACCTGCTCCGCGAAGCTGGCAACGGCCAGCTGCCCCACCTCCAACCGCGAGAGTGCGCCGCAGATGAGGGCGAGCGCTTCGCACGCGAGACCGCCCGCGCCGGTGCTTCGCATCGACTCCGAGTCGTCGACACACAGCATCACTTGGTACTGCCGCTGGGCCGGCTTTGTGCGTCGGAGCCAAATCTTGTCCTTGCGATACCCTGAGGCAATGTATGGGATGACCTTGCGCATGGAGATGCGCTTGCCCGTCCGATAGTCGCCCTGCATCTTGGAGGCGACCGTCGCCTCCAAGATGAGGCGGAGCTGCTCGCACAGTTCCTGGGAGAGCGGCATCGTCAGCGCCTCGAACCGCCGCCACATCGCCTCACTGCTCATCACCCGCTCGCCATCGAGTTGCCACGCCGCCACTTGGCGCTCTAGCTCCTCGCGCATCTCTTCAAGCACCGCGGGGCTACGCTCCACGCGCCACTCCGCGGAATCCTCCGGTTTCCCCTCCTCGTCCGCACCTGCGAGGTGTAAGGTGCCATCCACCGGCCCGATGCGGCCCGCCCCGTCGGCCTCGGTGGCCTCCTCGCGCTCTAGGACCCGCTCGTCCTCATCTTTCTCCTCCGTCACCTCCGCGACCGCCTCTTGGGGCGCAGCTTGTCGTCCTCGCCTTTTTGTGGACTGCTTGTCGTCCGCTGGCAGATCATGCAGCTCGATGGCGCTCTCTGCCGGCCTAGGCTCCTCGCTCGCCTCGGCGGCCTCCTCTACTTGCATATCCTCAGTATCGGCGCTCCCATCCTCCTTTGGGGGCTCGGCCCCGTCGCCATGCTCCACTTGCTCCTGCGTAGCGTCGGCCAAGACTTGTGTGTCGGAGGCCTCTCCCTTGCCGACGAGCTCAAAGTCCGCGGCGGGAGGCGCGCTATCTTCGCCCACAGCCTCGTCACGTGCGGTGGATGATTTCTCCTCATCCCTTCCCTCTTCCTTCGACGACTCCCGTTGGATGAGGTTCAGGTGCTGATGGAACGTTTGGAGCGCATCGCCAAGTGCGTTGTACGGGTTGGGCTGGGGCTTGCTACGCTGTGAGGGCGGCTTTTGCTGATCTGCTTGCGCGCCACCACGGGGCAGCTGCATGTAGTCACCGCCCTCCTCATCGCCGCCGCTTGCCGGCGCGGGCACTCTTGGAGCGTTCATGCTCTCCTCGTTGGCTTCGTGCTCCTCCGACTTGTCGGCGCTGGCGTCTTGTGGCTGTGGCTCACCGGCGGCGAATCGGCCCCCCTCGTCTTCGAACACCTGCTGGTCGCTGTACTCGCGTCGTCTCGTGCCCGCCTCGTCCTCTGAGTCGGGCTCGGGCTCGTCGCCATGCTCCTCCGCCTCGGCGTCGGGCGGCTGCGCGCCATCCAGTGCCCTGTCTTGCTCCGCCGCCTCCCCGTCGGCCTCAGCGTCGGGGTCCTCGGGGGGCGCTCGGCCAGTCTCATCCTGCTCCTCTTCTAGAGGAGCGGGGGCATTCTCCGGCAGCGCCGGGTCCGCATCGTGCTCGGCCGCGTCCGCATCCTCTCCACCATCGCTCATGTCGTTATCTAGCTGCTCCGGAGCCTCGTCTGGCATATCCTGTGCCTCGTCGCCCGAGTCGGCATCGTCCTTGTTCGGTTTCAGATCCTTGTGGTGGCTGTCCTCATACTCAGTCTCTGCCTTGATTTCGCCGCCATCCTCGTCCGTCTTCTCCTCGCCTTGCTCCTCGGCATCCTCCTCCTCGTGCGGAGAGCTATCGTCCTTGTTACTACCCTCCTGCTTCTCCTCCTCGTCCAGCTTTTGTTTCTTCTTGGCTTTCCCTTCCTCCTCCTCTTGCTTTGCCTCCATGGTCACGTCGTCGCCCGGCGCCACTTCAGCATCCTTCTCTACCTTGTCATTCGCCTGCGGCTGCAGGTCCTCGTCCTCTTGCTTGTCCCAAAGCCTCTCATCGACAACTTCTTGGTTCTCATCGTCCAAATCACCTATGCCGTGCTCCGGCTCGTCGCCCGCAGCCTCCTCTTCGCTGCCTGGCTCCTCCTCGGGCTGCTCCATGTCCATCATCTCGCCGTCAAAGTCATTCGTCATCTCGACGCCCTCGTCCTCCTTAGCGCGCTCGTTCTCTTGTTCCGGGCCTTTCGGCTGCTTCTCCCCTCGTGCCTCCTCCTCCTGTGGCTCAAGAGAGTCCCCGTCCAACTGACCCTCCTCCTTGAGCTGGTCACTGACGTCTTGCTTCCCTTCACCTTCGCCCATACCTGTGCCATCGACGTTGTCTTCTAAGCCATCGCCCTGGCCCCCTCCCTCTTCGTCCTTGTCGTCGTGCTGAGCTGAGCAGAAGCCCTTGGCAAAGAGCTCCTGGAAGGTGCTCAACAGCACCAACTCAAGCCGCACGAAAGCGGCGTGATGACCGAGCGCTTGGTGCAGCGCCCATCGGACGGACGCCAAATGCAGGTGGAATAGCGGGCGCGCGTGCGCCACGAGCTGGGCTGCCGCATCGAGCTGCTCCTTGCTCGCTCCGCTGTCGCCAAGGCTGCGTAGTGCTGCGAGCACCTCGTCCAGCTTCGCGGCAACAGTTGAGGGGCGTGCAGCGCGCATCTGCTTCAAGACGTGCGCATGCTCGCCGAGGAGTGAATGCGAGTCTTCGGCCGCGTGAGCTTTGCTAGTAGCAACCGCTGCAGTGGCCGCGGCAGTTGCGGTCGCGGCGGCAGGGCGCAGTCCCTGGACCGCGAGGAGGACATGGGCGACAGCTTGCTCCATCGCCGCCACCACGTTGGCGAGGGCGAGCGTGGCGCCGGAGCGGGCGGTGACAGCGCCCTCCTTGGTTGGCCCACTACGAGATGGGGCTGATGCTATCAGCTCCACAGTGCGCTGCAACTCGGACGAGAGCGGAGAGATGAGCTCCCGCCGGCCGGGCAAGCGCGCCGCGATCGTTTCCACATCGGCAAGCACGCTCTCAATAAGAGATGCGAGCTGGTCGACCTTGCGAGCTTGTACCATCGTCAGCAGAGCCTCCTCATCCTGCGGGAAAGTGTGCGCTTGCAAATTCCGCGTGGCTTGCTCGAGCACCTCGGCCATCGCCGCTATCTCGGCGCTCTCTGGCCTGGGAACAATTACCGCAAGCTGCTTGTAGAGCACCGAGTACTCGAAGCACTGCTGCAAGAGGAGCCGCTGCCGGCAACGAGCCAGCCGCCGCCGCTCCGCAAGTGCAGCCTGAGGCAAGATGCCGCCCTCATCACCTACCTCCGAGCCGCCCCCTGTCGAGCTCGGGAAGGCGCCGGTGGCTTGTGCTAGACGGGCGAGCCGGTCTTGTAAGTCTGCGCAGTGCCCAACTGTATCGTGTAGCCCTTGCCGCTGGTGCAGGAGAAGAGCGATGCCGTGCTCGACGAAGCCGGCTGCCTTTTGAACTTCGCGGGCACTCAGATCTTCGTGCGCGCGCTTGCGCACATGACGCAGCTGCGTAAGCTTCAGCACGCATCGGTAATAGAGCTGTTCACAGCGCTCCCAATCACTCTGCCAGCGGGCACCAACGTGAGCAGCATCCCCGGTGGGGCTGCCGCATGCATCACGGCGAAAGTCGAGCGGCCGTGCGGATACCTGGAACAGGTCAGCCATGTTGTGCTGGCGTGGATCGGCGGCGTTCGAGGCAAACGAGAGGCCTATGTCGGACAAGTGCTTGAGAAGGTCGACTAGCGCTTTGTGTTTGAGCATGCGCGCCTTTTTGTCGGTGAGCTCACGCAGCTCGGTTGCACGACGGACAACATCAACCCTGAGTTCGTCCAACAGAGTGCGGCGACGACTGCTGTTGCCCACGGCCATAGTCGAGAAGACGCTCCGCTGGCAGATGGAGCGCATGCGCTCTGAGAGCATCTGCAACTTCGGAATGTGAGTCATCTGAGCACCACTCGGCGGCACGGCCGTCTTCATTGTTGTTAAGGCAGCTTGCCATGAGACGCTCACACATGGCATCTCCTCCAAGAGCCCTTCAGAAAGAAGGCGATTCGCCGCGAGTGCCTCCTCCGTATGGATGTCGTCTAATTCGACCGCTCCCTCAGCACCCACACAAGTGTCCTCGGGCATAGGCGATTCGTCCGCCGAGCTGACAGTCCCGCTCAATATCCCCATGATCAGCGTCGCAGCCGGCTGCTGTAGCACGTCTTGTAATTGGCGTACTCCACGTGAGAGCGATGCGTGTGAGCGCTCTACAGATTGCTTGAGCGAGTCGTAGTTCCTGTCTTGCCACTGGGCAAGCTTGATGAAATCCTTGAGCTTGGCCTCAATGGGAGCGCGTTTGTTGCCCACTGCCCGGCGCAACGGCTCGGAGAACTGAGAATAATACCCCACAAGATTGTGCAGAATACACGCATAGCCGTGGACGCGCCATTGCTCATCTCCCATGGCGTTGCGTACGCCTAGCCTTGACTCCACATGCAGCTGTCGCGCGAAGGCACGGAGCAGACGAAGATAGGCTTCGAAGGCACCGGCCTCCGCATTGAGCAGCAGCTGCTGAAAGGTTTCAAAGAATTCATGCAAATGCGCGTGTTGATGCGCGACCGCTTCGGGATCTGCCGCCCGGTGCGTGGAGTGTACATCCACAGGCGGCGGTGCGCTGCCTCCCTCCTTCTCCTTGTCGGCGCGCCAAAGATGCGAATTGACAACGCGAAAGAGCCGCGCCCACACGCATAGCAGGGCCTTCTCATGTGCTTGCTGTTCGGCTCGCTTAAGAAGCTGTGGCCACGCTTCCACCTCCATCTTGCGCCACCGCAGTACTAGCGCCGCGAGCATGTCAATCTGCGGCTTGATGGACGTTGCCTTACACGCCACCTCCTCCCACTCCCAGCAGCGCTTGAGCAGCATCTCAGACCCGGTCACAAACTTCATCAGCGGGGAACCGGCACGGAAGGAGCGTAGCCGCTCGCACAGCATCGCGATCATTTGCAACGTTGGGTGGTCCGGCCATTCGACGAGAAGTAGGCGCATTCGGCTCAACAGTTCATCAAGTACCGGCTCGAGGCGCCCGACCTCGCTCAAGTTTTCATCCGTGAACAGATTCGCATTGTGTCGCAAGTGTGCCGCCTGGTGTGTGGGATCCGAGCCGTGCAAGTGCTGCCAACAGCAAGCGGCCACCACGAGGCTCCCGCTACGCGCCTCCTCATCGAGAGCAGCAGGCAAGTGGAGCGCCGCCGTGACGCTCGGAAATAACTTCGAGGCAAGCTTGTGGCAATCTCGAAGCGTGCCAAGAGCCTCCCCCTGTGCCTCTTCGTAAACTGAAAGTCCCGAAAGCACCTGCGATGGTGAAGATAGCGAGCAAAGATCGACGATTGGCGGCGGCGGCTTCAATTCAGCCGAATCACGGTTGCGCTTGCTCTTGCCCCTCGGCTTTGAGGCAGCGGGAAGGGGAATTTCGTCGTCTGTAGGATGATAAACACCCACGGCAGTGGTGAAGCGGAAGACGCGCTCATGATACTCCAACACGCTGAGGATAATCTTTGGATCAATTTTGAGAGCGGCACTCGTAGCCGTTGCATCTGTGTGGGGTGGTGGTTGAGAGACTTCCTCGTGCTCAAAAGTTGCCTCCCGCTCATTCGTATCTTCTTCTCTATCTACACATACCAAATCCATCTCTCCACCATCGTCCGAGATGCGCTGAATGTCGGCGAAGTCGTCGCTAAAGTCCGGAAAGAGCTCACGAAGTGCGGCCGCTTCCTCTGCTCGCCCATCGGTGGCCGCGGCACCGAAGTGGCGAGCCTTCCGCGCATAAAGCTCTGCTTGAGCTTCTTCATGTTCACGTTCAGCCATCTCTGCCTCCACGTGCGCGCGCACAAAGCCGCCGACTATTTGGTCAAGCACATGTAAATGGTTGGCTTGAGCGCCTCCCTCGAGGAGCACGGAGACGTAAAGCCGGCGCAACGAAATTGCAAGCATTGTGGTGTGTGAGAAAAAGCGAGAGAACGCGAGCTGTTGCGATGTGCCGCGATCCGATTGGGGCGCGCCCACGTCTTCCACTGTCGGGGCAGCACCGAAGCATGATGGAAGCGGTCGCAGCAAGGGTAGAAGTTGCGCGCGCCACGCATCATCCACGTGCGCCCTCGGAGCCGCAGCAGGAAAGCAGAGGAGCGCTGCCATAATGGCGTGCGACTGGTGCACGATAGAGGCGGCACCCACGTTCCCATCTTGCGCAGCGATCACTGTGGGAGCCCCGCTCAGGGCTTGTAGGCGGAGCCCGTGTTTGACCTCATAGAGAGCCAGTTCTAATGGCAGTGTGAGATCTTCGAAGTGGGCAAAGGCGTCATCCAAGCGCTGCAAAAAGTTGGAGCTCCCTTGCTGCCACACTTCTTCTCTATGAATGGCGGTGGCCGAGCCATCTCTCAAGTTATCGCTCAGTTCAAGAATAGCCTCAGTACAGCCGAGGGACTCGCCCCACTGTTGCAACTCAGAATGTAGCTGAGTAAATTGAGTTGCGGGATGCTTCGGCCGCGCGCTCGCTCGCAGGCGGGCTGATTGCATGGCAAGCGCACTGGCCGCCTCCGCGGCTAGGGCTTGCCGTAGCGAAGGAGTGGAACGTGCTCCGTTCCACGATTCTTGCGCCAAGCGTAAAGCCAAGCACATGACTCGCACCTCGTGCAGCCGCTCTTCCGAGAGCTCCGCTTTGAGCAAGTACTTGCACGATGGGTCTGCAGGGTGTGTGGGCGCGAGGAGTCGCCATCGGAGCAAACCGATCAGTACCCATACTCGTCCACGCGACCCGTGCATAGGCGGTACTTCGGCCCCCACATCAACAGCCCCTACTATCGCATCTGCTACGACTTGTATTTCCGAGAGGCACGGCTTCAAGAGCAGCTCTATCGATACTTGCATCGCCCGCTCGCTGCAGCGGCCAAGGAGAGCGCAGATCGAAGGTATCGATTCGGCAATTTGGGCACGCATAGACGAGATGAGTGATGTGTGCGACGTGCAGTGTTGCCGCCACCCTGTATCCAACAAATATGCACACGCTTGTTCAAAATCCCGCACAGAAGACTTTAGCTCCGTGCCACTCTTCTCGTCAAGATCTCGAGCGAAAGGTGCAAGTGTCCGGCATAGTGTGTGGAGCGCGAGGATCCAGTCACTTTGCGCACTGACATCGTCCTGCGGTGACCGCGTTCTAATGATCTCACACAGCTGTCTCAGATCATGCAAGGCCGTCGTTCTCTCGGCCACCGGCACGCTAAAAGCCGCCTCCAGCCTCGCGCAGACCGGGAGAGCCTCCATCGAAAGGAGGAGCGATGCGGGCCCACCAAATTTGATCCCCGCTCCTTCCACGGTAGACACATACTCGAAGCCGCCACGCCATAGGTGGCGATGCCAGGTCACGGCGAGCTGATAAGCGACCCCTGCCAGCGCAAGCTTGTCCGAATCAAGGCTCGCTTCGTTTCTCGTCGCTTCCAGCCCCCTGGGAACCGTGAGCGTCTCCAACTGCCACGCGAGTGTCTGCGCCGGCCCGGCATCGAGTGCGCTTCTGGCACAGGACGCGACGACGAGCTCTGAAAAGGCCATTGCGCGAACTCGAAGAGCACTCGCGCGGTCGGGCAGGTCGTCCTCTGCATCTTGGGAAACTAGAGAGCTCAGAGAGCAAAAAAGCGCTCCCTCGACACGTGCACTGCGCGTATCGAGCAATGGCCCGAGCGGGGGAATGGCCCGCTCAGCCTTCGCCGGCTGAGATGCCTCGTTCTTGGCCTTGAAGACATCCAACTGACCTCGAATAGCCGTGGGGATGCTCCTGAGGCGATCAATCTCTAATGCCGACTCTCGACGACGCGCATAGGCGCACTGGAGCGTGCACGCCCCCAAAACAATTGAGCGCCGGAGTGCAACCTTGTGTTGATCGGCCGCCGCATTGATGCCACGACCCAATTCTGTACACTGTGACACGAGTTCCGCAGCAATCTGCCGCACACCCATGCCAGCCTCGAGGAGCTCTTGTGAGGGTGGCGCCGTAGGGTGACCACCCCATTTCCACAGGAGGGGGGCAAAGCGAGTGGCCTCATAGCCGACGGCCGCGGAGATGGAAGCGAACGCGCGCGCAAGCGCAGGCGTCACGGGCAGCGAAAGGGGCGGGAGGCTTGCTTTGTAGACGCGCTTATGCAAAGCGCGCCAAAGTACGAGGAACTCCTGAGGCTGAAACGACTCCATCGTGGTGCGAAGAGCGCGCGATGTGAGCGCGCCACGGGCCTGTATGACAGCCTCGGCTGTGCTGAGAAGCATTGTCTCGTCGGTGAAACCAACCGGCGAGCTGGAAAGCCATTCGCAAAGCATTTGTGCCGTATCCCGCATCGCGGGGAAGAGTGGGTTGACGAGGTTGTTCCAGACAGCGCGCTGAGCAGATCGCGATGACCTCAGGCCCGCTCCGGCCTCCGAAGGTGAGCCATGAGTTGAATAGGCGAAAGACTGCTCGAGTAGGCTCATATCTTGAGGCACGCAGCTGGCGAGCGCTTCCTCCAATCGAGACTGCTCGGACAAGCGTTGCCATTCGAGGCGAAGCACCAGCCGCAACCGAGGCAGGATCCGGCAATATTGTGACCAGGCCGTTACAGCAGCTTCAGCAGAAGCGACGGCACTTGTGTGAGGTATAAGGGATGCGCGGTCCACCTGCGAGTCCAACTGTTCGGAGAGGACTTCGCTGTCTTCCAAGTCCGGCGCCGCGTCTGGATCCGCGTGCTTGCGTACCCGCTCGAAGAGCGGCGCATTGAGGCGAGGCATGTCGATCGGCGCGTCGCGGCACATATCGCGCAGACTTTCGTCCCCTGCGCACGCTGCCTCAAGGGCATTGCGCGCCTGAAGCACCAGTGGCAATTTGTGGAGCTGTGCTAGCATGCTGCTGCCCGTGCGCAGGCCAAGCGGCACAGGTGCGCCATGGCTTTCTTGCAAGTTAGCTAAGAGAGCGATGCGCAAATACTCGTCGCGAGTGCTTGCACGATAAATGAATTCGATGACCGCAGCGCTCAGGAGTTCGTCGGGGGCGCATCTTTTAGGGAATGAACTGGATGCGGGCGTCAGTGTGCCCTCGGCGGCAGGCTTCATTAGGGAAACAAGTTGCACGACGAGCGCAGCTTGACTTCGAACGGTGCAAGACCGCGGGTTGCTAGCGTAACTCGAGGTGCTGACACTCACTGGCCAAAGAGGCCGTGCATTAGCGTCATTCTCCTCCAGTGTGAGAACGCGCGACACCGCGAGGGCACCACTACTGACGCAAGCACCATCGAAGACGTTGCGCATTTCAAGAGCTACGTTAGTCATGAGTCGGGCTTCGTATGCAAGCTCAATCGCATCAATCATAGCCTCTTGCAGAGCGGCGCCGCGTGAGAGTCGCCGCACAAATAATTCGCCGCAATGTAGCAACGATCGATGCCCTAACCAACGTGGGAGCTGCGATTCGATTCGGGCATGCGCATCCACCATGGCGAGCGACAGCTCCACGCCAGGCACGCCGGCCTCGTCCAGGCGGTCGAGTCGCCCCGAGGCCGTCGGATGCGTCATGGCGCCAGTGCTACAACGCAAGAGCGATAACACGTCACGGCTTCGTGCAGGCGGCGGCAGCATTGCTACCTCGATGCCGCGATTCCGCATCGCACGTGAGAGCTCCCCCGCGCTGGGAACAACTGCGAGGAATAGGCGGAAGTCCGGGTGGAGCTGCACATGTCTCACCTCTCCCCCGGCTTGCAGGCCCGCTTCCGGCAACTGCAATTGCCCGTCACGCTCGAACAGTGGGTTAAGCCTATCCAGCACCGATGGGTTGCACAGGTTTGCGTTGTCAAGAAGCAACCAGTGGCCTTCTTCCATAGCGCGCACAAGCGGCCCATCTACCCAGACGAAGCGTCCTTTCGAACCAGTTTGCCGCAGATCTGACAGTGCGCACAAGTGAGTGCGGAGCCTAGCGATGCGGCTAGCCACGCTGGCGGTGTGGTCAACAACCATTGCTAATGCCTCATCGAATATGCTCACGAGCGATGAGGCACGCGCCTCGAAGCTGTCTGCCCACTCTTGAGAAGGTGTGGGGCCGGCAATGGCGCGATTCTCCGCGGTGCCATCTTTGTCGAGCTCCGCGTACGAACGCTGCAAAGAAATGGCCAGGCTAAGCGCATCGCTCGGCGCCCCTCTCCCAATCGTTGATGACGTGCCGACGAGGGCTAATGCGCCGGTGAGGGTTTCCACCAATACACTGGCCTCGCTCAGCACGGCTAGTTGCAAGCGTGAGGCCTCACTTTGCTCGAAGCAGCCGAGAAGCTCCGTTGTATCCGTGGCCGTGGAGAGTACCACCTCGTCTAGGCGCCGTCCCGCGAGTGAGGCGAGAAGCCTCAGAGTACTGCTTTTCCCCGAGCCCGCATCGCCACATACCGCGCACATCCATCCCATTCTTACAGCGAGAGCAAGCGACTGTAGGGGTCGAAGCTGAGACGGCAATAACTCTAACAGTGGGGCGTCGGGCAAGTGGGCTCGAGCGCGCCCTAGCCACACGTGGCCGATCTGAACGCTCCAAGTGCTTACGCTGTAGTGTGGCTGCAGAGGAGGTACTTGCGAAAAGGGGTCGTTCGGCCCACCCATCTCAGCCACGAATATTTTCATCACTTCCTGCCGATCAGCTTCAGTGCGGAAGCGCTGCAGAACCAAGGCATCAAGAAAAATTGCCGGCCGCCAATGTGGCGGTTTCTGCTCAGCGAGCATGAGCTCACACCACCGGAAGACGTCGCGCAGGTTGAAGTCCCAAGGCCCACCTGCAACCCCGAAGCAGCGGAGCGAGAGGGCACGTTGGAGCGCGCGCACAAAGCTCACGAGCCTCCGAATGAGTGGTTTCCCCAATTGACCGAAGAGGGTTAAGCCGATGGCAATCATGTCCTCCTCACCCAGTTCCTCCATCCATACCTGAGTAAAGCGGTTGAGGAAGGAGCGGGGTAGCCCTTTACGGCCACCGCCCTGCTGCAAAGGGTTTTGGCAGCCAAACACACGAAATGTGGGTGGGCATTCGAAGGAGGCGCCGAGCTCAGGAATGAAGACGGTAGCTCGATGATCGAGGCAAGAGTTGAGACCTTCGAGCACTGCTTGCGGCGCAAGATTGAGCTCATCGAGGATGACCCAATGGCCGGCGCGGAGTGCGGCAAGGAACGCGCCGTCTTGCCAGGCGTATGTGCCAGGCGGGGCGCCCTCCACCGGCAGATCAGACCCGAGCAAATCCATCAAGTCGGTTTGCTCGGAGAGATTGATGCGCACAACTCTGTGTCCGCACGCGGCACCGAGGGCCTGCACGAGCGACGTCTTGCCTACACCAGGGCTGCCCTCAAGCAAGACCGGTTTGCGGAGCTGCATTGCGCGAAACAAGCGAAATGCGTTGGAGCGCGGAGTGGGCGCGCTCAACGAAATGGATGCCAGCTGGGGAGGGGCGCCGCCAATTGGCACAAAGAAGGGTGCCAGGCCGAATCGACGCAATCCAACACCGCTGACCGGATCCTCCAGCGCGGGTATCTGGCTACTTGCGAAATCGGGGAAAGTGTCCGTACCGACATAGAGTGCCGCTGGATCGCGACTATGAGGTGGAAGCAAGGAGATGAGCTGCGAGACGCATTGCGTGCGCAAAGCCTCTCGGTCCGCACGCGAGGCTGAGACTTGCAGCCCCATCGCGTCGACAAATGTGAGACAGGCACCGTGTACGAACGCAGCGGGCGAGCCGAGCTGAATACGCGTGGCTTTGATGAAGCTTGCCCACGCAAGGAGATCTCGTAGGCTAGGCGTCCCGCCACCGAGCCCTGCCCCACCATTGCCGCTGCCGCGCGGCTTTGCGAGCCAATCCACAAAGGCCAGCATGGCTTCGGCCATCGACCACTCAAAGCTCTCACCGTTGCCCATGGGATCGTCACCGTCGGCGTCGACGTCGCCAAGCTCTCCCAGAGTTTGGCCGATAAGCGTGCGAAGCTCCTCGTACGCCGTGACGCTGGGGACCCACACCTCAGTGAAGCGGTTGCGTAGGGCTGGCGAGAGCTCTTTCTTGCCGAAGTCTCCGCCGGGATTCATTGTCGCCAGCAGCCGGAAGGAAGGAGCAGCCTTTACCACCTCAAGGTCGGACCCCTTCTCCGGCACAGTAAGGATCCGACACGGGTCTAGTACCGAGTTCAACCGCTCAAGGACCGAGTCCTCCGCCAACGAAATCTCGTCAATGAGTAGCATCTCGCCAGTGCGCATCGCTGTGAGCAAAGGGCCGTCCACCCATACAAAGAGTGCATCGTTCACTCGAAGCTCACGGTGAACCGCCTCCGCCTCTGCCTCGGCGTGGCGGAGCACCTCCTCCGCAGCCTCAGCTAGCCCGCCAGTATTGCCACCATCCGAGGCCGAGCGATTCAGCGCCTCGCGGGCGCCACGCAAAGCGGAAGCGACGCGTTCGACTCGCGCGCGCAGCCCCGCAAGATCCTTCGCCTCATCTGACGCCGCCGCCAGCATGGCAAGCCTTGTGGTATCGAGGCTTGCGATTCCTACCGAGGCGATTTCGTTGCGCAACTGATCTACGGCGGCGGCTGCACCCGCCTCCACGGAGGCGACACGCCTTTCGAGTTCTCCAAAGGCCAGGGCGCGGCCCCGCGCCGGCCGAAGTCCGCCCACAAAGTCTGCCGTCTCCGTGTGCTGATGGCAATTGATGATGTGCAGCCTTTGCCCGATGGCCTGCGCGAACAACTGGCAGATGGTCGTCTTGCCTGTGCCCGTCTCCCCAACTAGCAAAATGGGCTCATTAGACTGCATGCACGCAGCGACGAGGGCGTACAGCCGACGGGTGCTCGGGAGCCACACTGTACCTGCAGCACTCATCGAGCCCAACGCTGGCGCACCGCCTGGTGCACCCGCAAGTAGGCGCTCATATAAAGCATCAGGCTCAACAGCGACCCGCGGCAGCAGCTTGCAGAGCACCTGCGCCACCGTCTCTCGCTCGGCTGGGGCCCGCAGCCGCTCGGCGAGCAGCGCGTAGCCCGCTTCGGCTAGCTCTTGGTACGATAGGGGCCTTCGGTCGGCCCACCGGAACAAGTCGCGTGGCGTGATGAAGCCGGCACGGCCGGCGAAGACGCGAGAACTGGAGCGGCGGCGCTGCAGCTCTTGCATGACGCCGACCATCGCCTTGCAGAAGGACGCCGGCAGCTCCGAGCGCCGTTCCAGGATGGTGACGAGCTCTGGCTCCGGGATCTCATCCATCTGCATCTCGAGGAAGCGATTGCGAAAGGCTCGAGAGAGCACCTTCCGCCCCCCGTATGCCCCTGGTGGATTCTGGGTGGCAAAGAGCATGAAGCTAGGATGGGGCGAGAGCGTTTCCGACGTCTCGGGGATGAAAAGCTCGCGGTTGTCATCGAGCAGCCGGTTGAGCGCCTCGAGCACTTCGCTTTGTGCGAGGTTGAGCTCATCCAATACGATCCAGTAACCGTGACGAACAGCCTGAGCGAGCGCGCCATCGTGAAAGACGAGCCGGCCGTGCGCATCCGGCTGGAAGGAGCCGATATACTCTTGCACGTCGGTATGCTCATGGTTGTTGATGCGCACCAACCGATGGCCAGTCCGGCGCGCGAGCCGCTCGACCATCGACGTCTTTCCCGCTGAGGTTGGACCCTGCAGTAGGATGGGGTGTCGGCGTGCCGAGACCATTCGCGCGAGCTGGCGCAGCCGCGCCTCTATTGTTGGCGTGACGATGAAGCGTGGATCGTCTGCCACGGGATCACACCGCGGGTCCGTTGCGAGCCAAAAGCCGCCCACCTCCACCCAGTGCTCGCCTGGCGGGCGCGCGGGCGCCAAGGCCGCGGGCGGCTTATGGGGCTTGCCAGGCCGTGCGGGCAACAGATGCTTGAGCAGCAGCGCTTCCATCTCGGGCTGAAAGCGGGCCTGCAGCTGCGCGACAAAAGTCATGTGGAATCCGTCGTACAGAGCGCGCTGCAGGCCGTAGCCTAGCGGCAGCGCGCGCGCAACATACGACAGAGCGCGGCAGAGGGTGCGCAACGAGTACTCGGGCCGCTGATCGGCGCCGTCGAGCAAGCGAGTGGCGGCCGCCTCCACTGCAGCCTGGTATAGGGCAACGACGGCGCCCACGGGCGGCGACGGAAGAACAGGACTAAGATACTCGAGCACCACTAGCGCTAGGTCTTCGGCGGAGGAGAGCGATGGCACGTAGAGCTCTGTCAGCCGCGTCCGGATGCCACCGGGCAGCTCTTTCTTTCCAAAGTCCGTGGGAGGATTCATCGCGGCGAAGAGGCGGAAGCCCGGGTGACGCGGCACGAGCTCGGCCTCGCCCTTCTCAGTGAGCGCAAGCGAGCCACCCTCCTCAAGCAATCCGGCCACCCGCTCCAGCGTCTCCGCCGACGCGAGGTTCATCTCGTCGAGGAGCAACCAGTGGCCCTCCCGTAGCGCGCGCACCATTGTGCCCTCCACAAAGGCGAAGGCGAGACCCTCGCTACCGCCGGCCGCACGGGCCTTGAGCCTCTGCTGAAGCCGCGCCGCTTCGGAGCCAAGGCCCTCCCACTCAGCATCTAGTGCAACATTTGGCGTGTCGGAGGCCGCACAAGACCCATTGCCCATCGCCACCTCGCCAGCGGCAGCGGCACGCAGCTTGGCATACGAGGCGTGCGCTCCTGTGATGAGCGCAAGCAATTTGGCCCACTCGCCCTTGGCAAGGCGCTGCGCGAGCTTGGCCAGGAACGGCCCATTCTTTGACCGAGAAAAGGAGCGGCAGAAGAGCGACTCGAACCGCGCTGCGAGTGGTGCGAAGATGTGGCGCGGCTGGACGGGACGGAAGCCGCCGACTAGCTCGGACGAGTCGGACTGCTGATTCAGATTATGCACCAGCAGCGTCTTGCCGAGGAGCACCGCAAGCTGCTGCACCGCCGTTGTCTTGCCAGTGCCCGTCTCGCCCACCAGAAGTAACGGCTCGTTGAGCGTCATGGCGGCTGCGACGCGTTCGAGCGTGACCAGAGCGTGGCGCGTTGCCGCGAACCGCCTACCAGTTCGTGTGCCGGCTTGGGCGGGAGCCGAAAGCGGTAGCTCCACCCTTCCGATACGAATAGAAGACTCCGATATTTCAAGATCTGGCCGGCGAAGCGAGGTGATGTAGGTGAGTCGTTCTGTGGGAAGTTGCCACTGCTTTGCGATCAGATATGCCAACTCCGCCCGAGGCCCCGCACGACGCACTGGTGCGACAAACGTGTCGAGCGCCTCGGCGACGAGAATCTCACGGTAGAAGGAGGTGAAGCGGCCCGGTAAGTCGGGTGGGGGCAGCACGTTGCCGGTGGGGGCGAGAGCGATGGTGATACGGCGGCACCACCGGAATAGCTCCCGAGAGCTGAAGACTCGTCCGCCGCTCAGTGCGAGCCGTGCCGAGGCCAGTTCCTGCTCTGCAGCAAGAGCCAGAGACGGTGCCTTCTCGGTGGCCTCGTCGATCTTTGCCGTGGTGCTGTCAATTATGCCCTCGCCACTCACCATCACTTTAGCGACGTCCGTTGCTATACGAGTCGACTCCGTAGTTCGGGCGGGGCCGCCTGAGGCGTGCTGCAGTTGGACAAAAGACGCCACCAAAGCCTCAGCGGCAGCGGCGAGAGGCGGGAAGCGCACGCGCACGATGGCCGACAAGTCGGCATCCGACGGTGATGCTATCGACACATGCTGCCACAGCGCGACGCGGAAGACCGTGCGCTCAACCGCTGCGACCTCTGTGTGCCCGTGGGTCGTGACGGTGCCCCACAGCCGGAAGCCAGGCGCAGCTCGCAGGCTCGCAGCTCGACCAGGCACGAACAGCACATTCCGCTCAAGCAGCGACGCGAGCGCGCTCATAACTTCAAGTGGCGCCCGATCGACATCCTCTAGCAGCAGCCAGCGCCCCTCGGCGACGGCCTGCGTTATGACGCCCGGCTGCCACACGAACTCGCCTGGCTCAGCACCGCACACGTACGAGCCCAGCAGCGCGCGCGAGTCAACCTGCTCGTCCAGGTGCACGATGACGAGCTTGTCGAGCTGTGTCTCGCTAAAGATGTCGGAACCTCCCATCCCACGACCAGCCTCGGGGTGTCCCAGCGGCGTGCTCTCCGCGAGCACACGCAACAGTGTCGTCTTGCCCGCTCCTGGAGGGCCGGAGAGCAGCACTGGCCGCTCGAGGCAGAGCGCGAGCGCGAGCTGGCGCAGAACGCGCTGCGCGTGCTGGGTGGGGACGATAGATGATCGCAGCCTCTGTCCCTCCCCGCCGAGCAGATTGGGCACGCGTAGGGCCTCCTGATCCACCGCAGGAAGGGTGAAGTCGCGATCGAGCGTGAGTGGCGGGGCTCTGGCGTCGACTTCTGGCTCGCTCTCGGCGCCTACGGCGCGGAGAAGCTGGTGACGGTAGGCGGGGGTCGAACCCATCCGCTCGCAAAGCTCGGCCGCCGCCGCCGCCCGCGTCTCCGGCCGCGCGAGCGCCGCGAGCAGCTCGGCGAGTCCGCAGCGGCCGACGTCCATCGTCGACGTCGCCTTGCCCACTTCTTCACACCGCCCTCTCTCTCTTCCTCCTAAGCGACCGTCTCCTCTCTCTTCTCGCCTCGTCGATCCCCTCGTAGTCCGTCTTTACTTTTACGCTGAGAGTCAGATTGCCTGCTAGCCATCGCGGACTGGGGATCCAGCTTCATGGTAGAGAGTATAATAGTAGTACTGTGTTGCAGTTGCTCACTTTTTATTCGCTTTGATCTCATTTTTGTATAGTATTCAGTCATGATCGCCGCGTTGAACCCGATGATCAGTATGAGTGAGCGAGAGGCTCCTAAGGTCTAAGGTCGAGTTCCGTCGAAAGAGGAAGAGGACCAGATGGTTTTATTTTTAGAAACTCAGTTAAAGAGTTAAAGAAGGTAATATTGTATATTGATATTGGTTTATTCCATGGCCATAGTCTGTCGTCTGTATTTGCACGCTGGCCCCTAATTTTTACATTAATATTTGAATTGAACCCTTTGCCCTTTGACCCTTTGTTTGCCCTTTGCGCGGTCGCTTGTGGTGGTTTGTGGTTTGCGCAACCTAATGGCTCATGGCTCATGGATGACTCATGGTGGTGCCTCACCGCAACATGTAGCATGTAGTCCCATAAGGGTGACCACTAGGATCCAAGAAATTGGAATGATGCTCACATGTATAGTACAGAGGCAAATCGAAGTCAAACACACGATGTATTGTCGCAAATAGTAAATAGTAAATAGTGCGATGATAATGAAGACAGATGGCAGCCCCGTAGCTCGTACGTAGCTCATGATCATGAATCATATGAATATTTTGCTATTTTCGACTGCTTTTCTCATTCTCATTCGTTCCCCAGCAAGAAGAGCTTCGCAGCGCGCCCGGTCGCGGCGTCGAGTTGGGCGCTCCGGGCTCCGGGCCCCTCGGGACCGTGCGTTAGCTCGTTTGAATGCCGCCGGGGCTCGGTGGTGGATTGCGACGAGGGACCAGCGCGGAGCAGGCGCGATTGGCGGCATGGGCGCGGCGGATTCCGCGCATTAAGTGTCTTGGTTGGCCACGACACCGGGCTGATGGCAAAGAAAGGCATCGCAGCGCGCCCGGTCGCGCGCCTAATGCTCGGGCGCTCCGGGACCCCTCCGTTGGCGCGTGCGCTAGCGAGGGCCGCGAGGGGCGGGCGGCGGGCGGGCCTCGGTGGGGCGGGCTGCCTCGTTGCAGCCCTCCCTCCTCGCTCCTCGCCCCGCGCCCCACGCCGGCCCAGCGCCCCGGCACCCAGCGTCCGAGGCCCGAGGCCGGCCCAAATTTTGTCAAATTTTGACCGGTGCTGGGGACCACCAAAATAAAAAAAAATTGACAAAAGTCTGGGTATGGGTATGGCCAAAGTCTGTCCCATATTCGACGGAACGTGACCTTACGCTCTGGTGAGGTTGAGGAGGCGTTTTGAGACGACAGTCCCCCGTCCGTTTGTAGTAAATGGGCACATCCTGTGAAGTGTTACTGTAAAAAGATCTGTGTAGTAAATTGACACGTTCCAAGCAGCCAAGCAGTACTGAGTATATAGGAGTACTGTTGTAAAAAGGAAGGAGAGAGAGAGGGAGAGAGAATCAGTGAGACGAGAGAGGAGAGGGGAAGGAAGGAAGGGGGCCGCCTGAGGTCTGATGTTCGCGGGGTACGAGCAGGAGTGCGAGCAGCTGCTCGAGGCGCTGCGTGCGCGGGTGGGGGCGCTGGACGACGCGATCGGCGACGCGCGGCGTGCCTCGATCGAGCGCGCCGAACTCGACCTCACCTCCGTCCGTGAGCTCGTCGAGCAGATGGAGCTCGAAGCCGGCTCGGCACCGAAGCACGAGCGCCAGCAGATGCTTTCACGCGCCAGGGCCCACAAGGCGAGCGCGAGCACGCTGGCCGCGCAGCTCAAGCGTGCAATCGTCGCCCTTCCACGCAATGAACTGCTCGGCTGCAGGCCCGAGGAGCGCGCAGAGCGAGAGGAGCAGCATGCAAGACTGCTCGCCAACAGCGAGCGAACACGGGCCGGCACGCAAAAGCTGCGTGATGCACAGCGGACAATTGCTGAGACGGAGGAGATCGGGGCCTCCATCATGAACGATCTCTCGGCGCAGCGCCAGACATTGATGCATTCCATCGGTAATCTGCGAGGAGCGAGCGAGCGGCTCGAGCGCTCGCGGCGTGTCATCACCGCTATTGGCCGGCGGGCATGGCAGAACCGGGCTATCATGTGGGTTATGATAGTCCTCCTCGGCTTTCTTGTACTGCTACTTCTCTACACTCTCGTGCAGGGCAGGCTCGGACACGCAAGCACGCAGGGAGGCGCACTTGATGCCGGATCTGACGCCGCTGCTACCAGCAACGACGGTGCTGCTGATGGCACACAAAGCGGCAGCTTGAAGTTGTTGCGAATATAATATGGTATCTACGCAAAGGAGGCGTTCACGCTGGCGGGCGAATCGGAATCGGAGTCGCTAGCTAGGTTCCATGAGCCATGTCCATCTGATTTCGCCCCACGATTCCTTTTAGTATGGCGCACCGTCCAATGACCAAACACGAACACACTCATATCGGCGGGCAGGGCGCGCATTGCGCATTAATTACATTAGCTCATATTGAGAATAAAACAAATGAAAAAAAAACTGAAGATTCAGGGCGAACACCTACTGCTAGACTGGTATCCTCTACCTTCCATCCGACACCGCCCTTACTTCCCTTCTCTCGAACCTACTTTTATAAGTGGGGGTCAAGGGGGGCCTCGCGCCCCCCTCTCTCCATCGCGGACACCCCACGGGGTGGGCCCGTACAATCAACCCCAGCCCCTGCCCTCAGGGCAGGGGCTGGGGTTTCATCATTCTGGCCCAGACCCCTCGTGGGCGCGGGCCGCGATTCGCACTCCCACGCCCAGATTGGGCTTGCCCTCGAGCTGACTCCCCCCCATCCCTGGTCGCCAGTCGCCAAGCAAACAGGACCCTCCCCCCCCCTCGCCCCTCGGTGCTTTTTCCTGGTGAGTGGCCCGACGTAAAAAAAAATCTTAAGATTCAGGGCTACACACCTACTGGCTACAGGATTATCCATCGCTACTTGCATCGCCCTCATCTTCCCTCCCTCCACCTCTTCCCCTGCCCCCCTTCATTCCTTTTTCTTTGTTTGGTTTCCGGGGTCCGGCCTCGGTGCACTACCTGAGGCCTGGTTCGGAGTGTGGGGTCCAGGCAGGCCTTTTGGTCTCTTACTGTCGTATGTCGTGTCCTCCCAGCCTCGGTTTGGTGGTTGGGTCCCGTCTAGATCTCAGTGCCTCTAGTGGCGCCCTCCCTTGCTCGTTGCATCTGTAGTTTATTCGTTTCAGTTGCTTCGCTCCTTGGTCACTTCGACAGCGTGCGCGATCTTCAGCTTGGTGGCTAGCTCCACTAGCTCCTCGCTGGGTATAAGCCCACCCTTGTCGCTTATGTGAAATACGGGTCTCAAGTCGCCTATATCAATTCTTTTCTTGGGTTGTGTCGTGGATAAAGGGAGCCGCACCACGCCGCACGCCCTACCCTTACTTAGAGCGTGCCTACTTTCCCGCGTCCTGCCTCCCTCCCCTCTCCCGCCGCGCGCTCTATCTTTAGAGCGTGTCTCCCCCACACCCCGCTCCTCCCCTCTCCTCCCGCCCGAGTTCCCGCGCGTACGACTCGCAGCCGGATCCCTTCCTTCCGTTCTCTCATGTCTTCGCGGCGTTCCCTTGTTCCCTTGGCCAGAGAGGGTCCGAGAGTCTCCCGCGTTCGCCGGTTCCCTCCTTTCCTCTAGCGCCGTCGTGATAGTACCGGGCTAGTGGCAGTAGTGGTACTAACGCTCAGATACATATATTATTATTACTTCCCTTCTCTCCGCCTCTTTCCTCTTTCCCTTCCCCCTGTCGCATTTATCATTCTCATTCATCCTAGATGCTAGCTAGATGTAGATGACACGATTTCCACAACTCTTATCTTGAGGTCCTTCGCCGTGCGGCTACACGGTGAAGCTCAGGCACATCTAGGTTGGTAGGGTGTAGGGTTCGTCCCCCGCGGGCCGCGGGCGCGACGCGCGACCGCAAATTCTTCACGGGTAGAGCGCCTACATGGTAAACAGTAAACAGTAAACACAAACACGGGTTTACCGTGTTTGTACAGAGGAGGCCAAAAACAACCCGTTTTCACCATGATTCAAACGCCCTCCCTAGCAACATGCCGTGTTTGCAAGGTTCCCGTGTTTCTAGAAAAGCCAAAAACAGGCTGTATTTGCTGTGTTTGTGTTTGGAGCCCCCCCCCTTCCGTGTTTCGTGTTTCACATCTAGGGTAGAGCGTGAGCGCGTGACGGAGGGGGAGGGGGGAGGAGGGGGGGGCCGAGGGAGGGGGGGCAAATCGCAAATCGTACCATTTCCATTTCCTGGGTAAGATTTTCGTGGCGGCAGGTGGCCCCCACTGGAGGTTTTTATTGAGCATCGCGCCACGGTCAAAAAATCAGCCCAACCCTTACTATTGGTTAAAAAGCCACTGTTGGACCGCCCTAGCTCTTCCTTCCGACTCTCTACTCTACCACTACTCTACATAGTAGATAGCAGTGGGAGTACTATAATTCTACCAGTATATATGTCTCTCCTCTTTCCTCGCGTTCTACCGGCTGCAGCGGCCGTCGCGCGTCGCTTGCCTCTCTCCCCTCCCGCCCCCTTGCCCTTCTCTATCTCTTTCTCTCCTCCTTCCTCTCCCTCTCTCTTCCTGTCCCCTTCATCGGCCTCCCGCCACCTGTCTGCCTCCCCCCCCTGGTCTCCTCCCTGCCTCCGTCTGCTCGGCTCGGTGCTCGTTCTCTTCCCTCCCTTGGCCTCTTAGGCTCGGCTCTCTTGCCATCCGCTTCTCTGCCCAAGTGGAGAGGGGATGTCTGGCGGGGCGAAGGGGGAGAGCAGTGGCGGGCGTGGGCCGATAGGGCCGCGCTGGCAGGATCACGGCCTGTCCGTCTCCTTCCGCGCGTGCGAGCTCCGCTCGCTCGAAGACGTGGGCGAGGCCCTCCGCACAGCGGGTGGTGAGCACGAGCCAGGCGTCACTCCACTCGAAGTTAGCCACCTCGACCTCGCTGAGAACGAGCTCGAGGAGGTGGACGGGGTGGTCGCCTTCATCTCGCTCATTTCACTCGACCTGGCCCACAACAACATCGTCGCCGCCCCACCAGGCCTTGCAAACACCCTCCTCCACCTCAACCTGGGCTACAATAGGCTTGAGGACGCCGGCCCACTCGGAACGCTCACTTCGCTCGTCGAGCTCAACCTGGGGTACAACCTGGTGACCTCGCTTACGCCACTCGCCAACTTGGCTCAACTGCAGGTGCTCCTCGTCGCCGGAAACCGCATCGACACACTCGACGGCCTCGCTCCACTCAAATTCCTCGAGTTACTCGACTTGCGCCACAACTACATATCGCAGGTGGAGGAGGTGCGGCTACTTGCTCTCAACTCAAGACTGCGAACGCTATCGCTATCAGGAAATCCAGTGACGCGGCTCGACTCATTTCGTGCTGCGGTCGTTGCCACATTGCCAGGGTTGCTTGTACTCGACGGCCAAAAGACTCCGCGCTCGTGCGTCACGAGACAATCAGCGGTCTCAAGCGGGGTAGCTGCGCCGTCGTTGGGAGCTCAGACTAGTGCCGGCGGCGCTTCGGGCGGCTTGTATGGCGATGCCAACGGTGGCAACATCCCAAGCGTGGCGTCCCGCACAGAGCTGGCTCGATCCACGGGAACATCCTACGGCGGCCTCAGGGACCTGTCGTCGCTTTATGCCCGCAATCGATCGAGCCAAGGTTCAGCATCAACCCCAATCTTGGTCCGGCAATCGGGCACGCAGAAGCAAGCGACCAAAAGCAGCGGGCAGTCGGCAGGAAGCGGACAGCGCGGCGCTGGGACGGGACTAACGCAAAGCACTCGCCGCACCCCCACGCGAAAGCCTCCTCTAGACGCTCAGCTGAGGCGCTCGCCGGCGGCTGCCTCCATGATTTTCGGCCCCTCGAGCTCTGCTGGCGGGGCGCCTACAGCAATTCGCCCAAGGACGGTCTCTCCAGAGATGCAGTCCGCAAGGGGCACGGGAACATGCTGTTCGGCACCCCTGTCGCGCAGCGAGACGAATTGGGACTGGAGAGGGTCACCCGACCGTTGTGCTCCAGCGCAGGGCTTGCGGTCCGACTTAACTGAAATGCTTAAGATGGCCATAGCCAGCAAGCAGGTGCAGTATCTTACCCTGCCGGAGAAACACCTATCATTGCATGTCATTGGCTTCAGCTGAATCTTACTCATACTCGTATGTCCCACATTCTCAGGAAATTTTGCGTCAGCTTTCAGGTGGAGGGGGAAGTGCACAATTGGTGCAGCTCATCGCGCCGCCGGAGACTCCTCCTGTCCCTCAGCGGCTCGTGTATCCGGACGTCTCGGCAATGCCATCTATAGGAAAGCCTGCGGCGCCGGCCTCGGGTGCTTTGCTTTCTGCTGCAGCGGCGGGCCAGTACATCGTAGCGCCTGCTACAGAGATGTGTCAAGAGGGAACTGCAAGCTGGACTAACGCTGCGCCATTGGGTGGAGCGCCTTGGGCCCTCGATTCAGCTAACACGATGAATGCACTTCCTTCCGTACCAGAAGTTGCAGTCGTGGCCCCGGTAGGTTATACTGCTCAGCCTGCGGAATCTGTGGTGCCGGGGTCATGTAACCACAGCCCTTCTCCCACAACTC
>CM030940.1:1556212-1571212 GCA_018136815.1 Isochrysis galbana | reverse complement strand
ATACTGCGGCGACGGCATACATTCCGGGCGGCGTGAGCGGGTCCGTGGATGCGTCGCGGAATGGCCATCTTGCCCCAGGGCACGTGGTGTGTTCATCTTCAAGGACACAGTCGCCGCCCCGCGCAGTGGGCGTGAGTAAAAATGGGAGCTCTTGCAACTGCGCGAATGCATCCATAGGCCGCACGATGGACGCCGACCTTCGCGCGAGACAAGAGGCCTTCATTCCGCGCGAGGGGCCCGCAACACTTCTCAGCTCGTTGACCAAACTATCGAGTGAGCCGCTTTCGCGGAGGCGTTGATGTGCGTAACTCGCCGTGGAAGGAAGCGTTTAAGTTTTTCATCTTGCGGGCGTAGAAGGAGAAGTTAGGCAGTATATGTGATACGCTCAATCATGCCTGAGATCAATCATCTACCACACCCATAGGAGACTAGGATGGATTCCGTGCATCCGGCATCCGGATCGCCCAAGCGAGGCATCGATCACTCATCTATAGGATACATGTCGACAACGCCGACCCAAAATCCAGGATTGCCAAGGGATTTCTGAGATGGGGTCCATTTCTGAGATGTTTCGTGCACGTCGTTATAATACCATTACCGTGATCTTGATTCAGGGCGGATGACCCGGCGGACTGCTTGAATCTTGCATTTTACCCACCCAACCGGTGGGTGACGCCCCGGGCGGCATCGCCGCTCATCGAACCGACTTAGTAGAGGTGTGGGGGGTTGGGTTTAAAAACCTTATAATGTTCTCGGCTCTCACGTTCACGTGGGCTTGGGACTCTGCCTTGTAGCTACGTAACCAGTAACTAGTTTGCGCTGAAATGACTTCGGTGCATCGGCGAGCTATTTTTTTTGCTTGCGGGACGGGGGATATTTTTGCTCCCGCTTCTGGCCCCGACGCGCAATCCTAAAGTCCGATGCTGAGAGGGTGCAACCTCAAGTTTGGTTGTTTTTTCGGCAACTACCCCTATGGTGGACGCTATAAGTTCTACTTGCAGGACCCCCACCTTATAGTACAAAAGTGCAGGTCTTAGATGGTAAGTAAGTGCAACCACAGGTTTGGTTGTTTTTTGGCAACTACCCCCGTGTGGACGGTATACTATATAGCCCGGTCACTCACTAGGGGGGTGCGGAGAGCAACATCGGTAACGAGCAAACGGAGGCCTAAATAAGCTCCCAATAGGTTCTGGTATGAGAGATGAGCAAAAAAAATGGGGGCTCCTCCGGCGAAATTTTCGAAAAATGGCCAATTTCAGGCCTCCGAAGACCACATGTAGAAAAGTATCAGGGCCCCCCTCCGGTATATTTTTACTGATGCCCTTCATGCAAGGGAATCACAACTAGTGACGGAGCCATGAACGCTGCCAGCGAACACAGTCCGCAACATTTGCGTCTCTACACATTTTATGATCATCAACACGCATTTCAATTGACTCCAATGGGTACATGAGTTTCATAACGACAACCGCTCACAAAACGCTACAACTGCCGCAAGGCGAGAAGGCCCGACTTTGCACCAAGACTGAACGGGCTGCCGGCACTTTGGGGTAAATCCTGTTGTATTGTATAACCCACCAAGCACCATATTGACAGATGACACCCTTGCAGCTACGCCAATCGCCCAAACTGTCCGCGCGCACCGCGTCGAAATCGGCCACGCCCCCGGATTCAACGCTAGCGTCCCGGTGCCGTGATACGCACTAGTACCCAACTTTGAGCCGTCATCGAGCGCGCCGCCGGATGTTTGCGGTTGATCCAGTTGTATGGTATGACCCACCAAGCACCATATCGACAGATGACACCCTTGCAGCCACGCCAATCGCCCAAACTGTCCGCGCGCACCGCGTCGAAATCGGCCACGCCCCCGGACTCAACGCTCACGTCCGCCGGTGCCGAGATACGCGCGAGTACCCAGCTTTGAGCCGTCATCGAGCGCGCCGCCGGATGTTTGCGGTTGATCCAGTTGTATGGTATGACCCACCAAGCACCATATCGACAGATGACACCCTTGCAGCCACGCCAATCGCCCAAACTGTCCGCGCGCACCGCGTCGAAATCGGCCACGCCCCCGGATTCAACGCGAACGTCCGCCGGTGCCGTGATACGCACTAGTACCCAACTTTGAGCCGTCATCGAGCGCGCCGCCGGATGTTTGCGGTTGATCCAGTTGTATGGTATGACCCACCAAGCACCATATCATCGACAGATGACACCCTTGCAGCCACGCCAATCGCCCAAACTGTCCGCGCGCACCGCGTCGAAATCAGCCACGCCCCCGGATTCAACGCGAACGTCCGCCGGTGCCGTGATACGCACTAGTACCCAACTTTGAGCCGTCATCGAGCGCGCCGCCGGATGTTTGCGGTTGATCCAGTTGTATGGTATGACCCACCAGGCACCATATCGACAGATGACACCCTTGCAGCCACGCCAATCGCCCAAACTGTCCGCGCGCACCGCGTCGAAATCGGCCACGCCCCCGGATTCAACGCTAGCGTCCGCCGGTGCCGAGATACGCGCTAGTACCCAGCTTTGAGCGGTCACCGAGCGCGCTGCCGGCTGTTTGGGGTTGATCCAGTTGTATGGTATGACCCACCAGGCACCATATCGACAGATGACACCCTTGCAGCCACGCCAATCGCCCAAACTGTCCGCGCGCACCGCGTCGAAATCGGCCACGCCCCCGGATTCAACGCGAACGTCCGCCGGTGCCGTGATACGCACTAGTACCCAACTTTGAGCCGTCATCGAGCGCGCCGCCGGATGTTTGCGGTTGATCCAGTTGTATGGTATGACCCACCAAGCACCATATCGACAGATGACACCCTTGCAGCCACGCCAATCGCCCAAACTGTCCGCGCGCACCGCGTCGAAATCGGCCACGCCCCCGGACTCAACGCTCACGTCCGCCGGTGCCGAGATACGCGCGAGTACCCAGCTTTGAGCGGTCACCGAGCGCGCTGCCGGCTGTTTGGTGTTGATCCAGTCGTATGGTATGGCCCACCAGGCACCATATCGACAAATGACACGGCTGTTTGGGGTTGATCCAGTTGTATGGTATGACCCACCAGGCACCATATCGACAGATGAGACCCTTGCAGCTACGCCAATCGCCGAAGCTGTTCGCGCGCACCGCGTCGAAATCGGCCACGCCCCCGGATTCAACGCTAACGTCCGCGTGCCGAGATACACGCCAGTACCCTTTTTTTTAGCGTTACCTGCCGCGCTGATGTTGCATTTTTGTTTCTCTTGTCGGATTTTGAGCAGCATTAAGAAAGCAATGAATGACCACTCCCCCAACAGCGACAGCCATTTTGTTGCCTGCCTCCGCGCACGCCACCGCTGTCGAGGCGGCAATGAGTACAGGGCACACCAGGCTCGGGGATATGTGGCAAGGGATAAGGGAGTGGGCTAATTGCAGCACGTCTTGTTGTGTGTAAGTATTCAACACTTTATACATTTATCAATGAGAGATAGCAACGGTCGGCCGGCGACGCCGGCGAGCTATACCGCCGTCCGTATGTGCTGCTCGCGCCGCGCGCCTATAGTAGCGCTCGGGCGCTGCGCGCCCGAAAGGCTTGGTCATAGATTGTTGGCCACATCAGCAAAGCTTGCCATCAAGATTGAGATGGTTTGCATCAGCAAAGCTTGCAACAATAGATGGCATCTTTCTGTCAGGGGTTAAAAAGGCCTTCCTGAAACACGCATCCGAAACCGGGCCCGTGGTAGTGTACCAGGGCCGCACCCCCGACACCAAACAAAAAGGAAAGAGGGGGGGAAGGCGAGGATACGGGGCGACGGGAGAGAAGGGCGATGACGGGTGAGGGTAGAATGTACCTGATTAGCGATAGGTGTGTAGCCTTGAATCTTCAGATCCAGATCTTTTTTTTTTGGTAGCAGCGAAAGGCCCTCTGTAAGCCTTCTTGGATCGTGGACGGAAGGCAGCTGATATGGCAGAAATTGGCGTCAGGTACCTATGATTGCAAGCTATCGCGATGGCCACTCTGCGCTTGAGCTTAGTTTTATTTTGATATGTTGCTCGTGCGATTGTGCTCATTATAGGCCGGCTGCCGCACGCTTCACCGAGGATGAGGTGAGGCGGGATGCAACGCCCAGAGGGCTCCTCTAGCTTCTCTGACCCATTCCGATCTCATACGGCTATGGCAACTCAGATACTGCCCAGCCACCCAAGCCCTAATAGCAGAACGACACAATGGGATTCGACGATGAATAACTCAACTGGATCTCGTCTTCCGCAATGCGGTGCGTGGCCGTGTGTGCTCGCTTGTCGCTTGCTCTCCGTGCACGTGCCGTGTCGTCCCCATAAGCAAAGTGCAATCAAAAACTGAAACTTCAGAATGGACAAGACAGCAAGACAAATGTGAGGGAAGATACTCTGATTCTGTGGCTACATAATCGCGGTCCTCCAAAAAAACAAAATCTCACCAAGGGCTGTCAAAGCCCGATCAGCGCTTTGTCACAGAAAGCTTTCTCATCGTCGCCATCTGCTTGACCGGCGTGGGTTTGCGTGCTCCCTTTCCCGTCGGTGTTCCGGGAGATGTGTGCGCCTCACGCTGATCAGCTTTCAGGTTGGCTGCACCGCCAGCAGGTGGCTTGTAGCGGATCGGTGTGGAAATCAGGCTACCAGCCATCGGGTCACCAATGCTGTTGAGTTTTTCATACCTGAAAGAGGTTGCGAGGGACTATTAGAAGAAACCCGGCCGAATAACCAAGGCTTGCGTCTTGTGAAGAGAGGGTCTTGTGGAATCGTGTACGCACATAGCTGGCGCACGGAGCAATGCTGATTGCATCTCGAGAAGCTGGACGTCAGAAGGCTGCCCAATACCCTCAAATGAGCCCAACTTGCTCACGTCATCGAAAACTTGGTCAAAAATATACTTTGGTGGACAAGTACAAGTTGTTCGCCGAGCCATCTGGCGAAGCGTGAGGAGAAGAACGTTGCGATTGACCGAACCTGTCGAGCGCGTATCGCAAGTAGAGAAGACTTCTGCAGTGCGGTCCTGTAGACAATGCGTCATGGGAGCGTCAGGGGACTGATGGCTCTTGATTTGTTGCGCTTGCATCTAGGAACCAAGGCACGCTCGAGAGCCCGCAGCAGAGGCGCCGTCTACTCACAAAGAACTCAGCGTAGTAGAATCGCATCAGCGTCGCATCGAGGAATGTGTGAAATGGATGTTCATCGCTCTCACCGCAAAGCAAGGCGGTGTTCTCCACCAGCTCTAGCGGGAAATCGGGACACAGCATTCTCAAGAGGTTGGCGAGCTCAATAGAGGTGATGGGGCTATCCGACAGGAATTCGGCAAACGACTCGAGGCTCAAACGCACGAATGCC
Organism: Isochrysis galbana; assembly: GCA_018136815.1. Classification (NCBI taxonomy): domain Eukaryota; phylum Haptophyta; order Isochrysidales; family Isochrysidaceae; genus Isochrysis; species Isochrysis galbana. The sequence goes on along the minus strand of CM030940.1, from coordinate 1,565,856 downwards.
CAACGATTCCTTTCACTGGCGTTGACGTATTGAAAGTCGCGCATGATAACATGTGCTCCTGCCATGATGGACGAGAAGTAGTCCGCGATGAACTCAATAGGGCGCTCCGTCCGCACCTACGCCGATCGGGTCCACACACACATCCGGGACGTCACTTAGATGGGCACGTGAGATTGATTGGGCGTCCCATCTCACTAGCAATCGACGTGAGCCGCAGCAGCCCGCTTCGAGCAGGGGGCGCGCCTGCAGCAGCAGTGAGGTGACGTCCTGCAAGTACAGCAGCAGGTCATGCTTCTCCATGTACTCCTGCGAGCCAAGGGGAGCAGAGGGACGCGAGGCGGATGAGAGCGGAGGGAGGGGAGGAAGCGGAGGCGGCGGAGGGAGGGGAGGGAGGGCAAGAGAGGGGAAGGGAGGGGAAGAGAAAGATGGGCGGAAGGGGCTCGAAGAGCCAGAGCGAGCAAGAGAGGGTTGGGATGTACCTGCGGCGAGAGCTCAGCCCCTACCCGTAGTGCCCTGGAACTCTGCCTCGAGAGCGACGGCGGAGTGCCAAGAGGAGAGCCGGCCGCCGCGGGCGACCGGCTGCTGCTCGACGCCATTCCGCAACAACTCCAGGGAGACTACTCTACTTTTAGAGTACTCTCTCTACTGTAGAGTTGAGTACTCCAGAGTGGCAGACCAGAGTCAGTACTCTACTCTAGAGTAGAGTACTAGTAGTTAGTAGAAGACTAGAGTAGCAGTAGTCCTACATGGGAGATAGGAGATACGGCCCACGACTCCCCGAGATACTTCTACGGTAGACACAGCTGTATCTCGGCTTTCTTCTAGATACGGTAGATACGGGATAGGGGGCACGGGCGCCAGTCGCCAGTCGACGCCCCAGATACGGTAGATACAGATACAGATACGACTGTATCTGGCCCATGCCCTAGATACAGATACAGATACGGTATCTTGTATCTCCCAAGCAGAATAGAGGGTAGTTGGTCGTACAATCGTTTGTACATTAATTAATAAACTAGATGGATAATATCAAAACATCTGACATCTGAGTGTTAGTACCACTACCACTACGTACTGCTACTGCTACTGCCGCTAGCCCAGTGCCCGGTGCCATCACGACAAATCACAGCGAACTTGCCCGTACACCTTGGTGGGTGTTGAGGTGTTGATGCCTCAGACACACAAACAAACATGCATCCCTTCACAGCTCTCCCTCAACTATCGTTAAAACGATAGTCATGGAGCGCGCGACACCCCCATCCTCCCTCCCCGCCCACCCCGCCGCGCCGGCCGATCAGGACATGACTGACGTAGTCACGCAGTCGCACCGCCCGCCAGCAAAGACCACGCCTACCCAGGTACACAAGAGCCACAACGCGAGCCGCGCCCAGAACATTACACAGTCTACCATCCCAGACATGGAAGATGGAAGCCCACAACACACAACAGCCCAACACATGCAGACAGAGACAAAAAAAACTTCTTAATAGTCTCGCCGCGCGCGCGACCCTGCACATCCTCCCTGCAGCCACGCCCGCTTTCCTTACCACCCCTCCACCTGCCTTGCGGCGCGTCCCCTCGTGCTCTACCTAGGGGCTGGGTGAAGGGTGAAGTGGGTTTCCAGTGGCAGACGGTGTGTGCCGGTCCCCGACGGCTTATCGCTCTCCTTCCTTCTACGCCGCCGGGCTACCGGTTTCTTCTTAGTCCTTTTCGCGCCGGATGATCTCTGCGTTGATAGGTGGGTCGTAGTTGCGGTTCGGGTTGTAGCTCGGCGTCTCGAATGCGGCCAGCAGCGGCAGGTGATCGGAGGCCGCTTTGCCCGTGAACAGGTCCGGGCTGGGCCCCATCTTGTGCCATTGAAATTTGTCGGTGGATCGGCTGTGGTAAAGGCGGTCTATCCTATTTTTTTTTATTTTTAACAAATTTTTATGGGTCGCGGCGCGGCAAAGGAACGGAACTAGCGCTAACTCAAGACAGGACTCCCTGCCGCGGCAAGCGCAAGCACCCTTCCCCCTTATGCCACCCAGCTCTTCACTAGCTTTCTACCTGCGCTAGCTGGAGCGCCCCTCCCTTCACACTCAAACAGCCCCCCACGCCAGGATCCTGTTTTGGTCTCGCAGGCAAGGGGGCCTAATGGGAGGGAGAGGAGCAACTCCTCAGAGAGGAGCTGTGGGGAAGGAGATGTCTGAGTGGGGGCGCTATACCCTTGCGCTAGGCATGGGCAGCGACGCCGCCTCAAGACATATCCTCCCTCTTGTCTTAAGTCGAAATTTTTGGTGCTTGAAACAGAGGGCGAGGGGGGTTGTGCTTCTTGGGTTGCTTGTAGTTCCAAGAGGGAGTGGGAGAGGGAGTGAAGTGTTGGAAGAGGGCCCAAGGCAGGGCACTGAGTTGTAGGTGATTGTGGCCCACAAGAGTGGGGTGAAAACGAGAGGTGTATCAACATGAACATGAGTCTTGAGTTGAAATTTTTGGTGCTTTGAACAGAGGGCGAGGGGGGTCGTGCTACTTGGGTTGGTTGTAGAGGGAAGGGAGAGTGGGAGAGGGAGTCAAGTGTTGAAGGAGTGCCCAAGGCAGGGCACTGAGTTGTAGGTTCTTGTGGCCCAAAGGAGCGGGGTGAAAACGAGAAGTGACTCAACATGGAAAACAGAGGCTTAGGGTGCTCTCCGTAGGAGATTGATGGTTGTGAAGTGCCCTCCTATGTTGGGTGCACTGATGGTAGAGGTTTCCACCATGGGGAGGGCAGCTGAGCTGCCCTCCCACATGAGGTGCTCTTGGGGTGGGAGGGTTTCCCACTGTTGGAGGGGGTCTCCAAGACCCCCTGCATGCTACGCAGAGCCATGGTGGCAACCTGTTCGGTGCCAGTGCTCGCCACGCTATCACGTACAGCGCTTTTAGGCTTTCTGGTGTGTTTGCACCGGGGTATGCGAACAATCTATCCTTCGTCTTCTGTAACCGTGACACCGTAAGGCGTACTCATCCGCCAACGAGTATTCCATGTGGCAGACATCTTCAAGAATTTTTGTGTTGCCCCCTGCCCTCCCTCCTTGATATTGTGTTTAGGTCCCTTAGACGGCCCAAATTTCGCGAAATTTCGGAACGGAATCGATGCTCGGAAAATGAGCCCAAATTTCGAAGAAAAAATGACACCAGCAGCTTGTCGCTGACTCTATCTGCAACTCCATGACAACTTTTAATGATCTAACTGAGCATTAGTACCACTACTCTCACTAGCCCGGTACTAACACGACAGCCCTCAGCGCACCTGCCCGTACACCTTGGCGCGTTTTGTTGTCACAGATACATACACCTATGCACCCCTCCACATCTCCCCCCTCGCAGGCCCCCGGCTCCCATTCTAACTCCCCACATGTTAAAATGAGGGAAAACCCATTGAGGCGGACCGAACGACGCCGGCCGACTCTCCAGGAAAAAGCACCGGGGGGGGGGGGGAGGAACCTCTCGTCAAAAAAGGAGAACGGCCCTTACCAGCTCACGCCGCGAGCAGTTCTCGAGAAATAAGCAACTGCGCCTCGAGTATACCTGCCACAAGGGTATCCGAGACGTCTTGAGCCGCTCCCTTCCCATCTCCCTCCTATCGCCAGTCGCCCCCCTTCGCCCGTTTGCTAACGCAAACGGGGCTCGTTTCTCACCACACTCCATCGGGGGGGTGCAAATCCCCCCCTCTCCCTCGTTCCATTCTCTTCCGCCTCGGTCCCTGCGGCGCGTCGCCATGCGGCGCGCCATGGCCTGCTCTCAGAGGTCCTTCAGGGGCGCCCAGAGGGCCAGCAGGGGCAGCTCAGGGGGCAGTGGAGGCTGGGGCTCAGCCCCTGGCCCCCCCTGCCTCTCCCTCGCTCGCCTCGCTGGCCTTGGGTGCCGCCCTGAGGCCCCTGTCTGCCTGGCGACCAGGGATGGGGGGGGGAGTCAGTACGAGAGCTGGCCCATGCGGGCCTGGGAGTGCGGCTCGCGACCCGCGCCCACTAGGGGTCTGGGCTGAATTGATGAGTGCCCTGCCCCTGCCAGAGGGCAGGGGCTGGGGTTGAATGTATGGGCCCACCCCGGGGGGTGTCCGCGATGGAGAGAGGGGGGCGCGAGGCCCCCATTGACCCCCACTTATAAAAGTAGGTTGAACTCCATGACAACTTCATGGAATATATAATATCCTACTAGAATACAATACCTGGAGTGAAGTGTGGGCCGAACCATGTGCAGTGTGGCCACAGCGCCCTTTATGGCTTGCAACTCATGGGTCATAACTCCAAGCACGACTAGGCGTGCAACAAGTGAACGGCGTGCGAGCAGTTGGTCGAGCTGATGAACCAATACCTGATGCTTGAACAACACGATGCCGAGGGCGAGTTCGACGCGGTCCACTGCTCGTCACCTTGACAGCCCCTATGCTTCAACCATGAACGAAACACTACCGAGCTCCATCTACTCCCTGCCCCATAGCGAATCCACTGATTACGGCCGCACGCCGTTCGTGCACGCTGTCCTTGCGCCTGGCCGCCCCTGCTGCATGTCACGCATGGAACGGCTATGCAAAGTTGGACGGCGCACGCGTTTGGCGGCATGAGAGAGATGGGCGTGCCCACAATAGAGAGCAAACAAATGCTCGGCGTGCATCCCGCCCAGGCTGGAGGAGGGACTAACGCCGACCGCAAGTAGTCCAGTGCGCCACGCACCCTGGTATGCGGGCGGGCGGAAAGGCGGCTGCGATTATGCTGCATCTGGTGGCTACCGACCTGAGCCAAAGCGGCCCATGTTGGGGAAGGTGGCCGATGCCGCCTTGGGGAGCTGATCACGAGAGACGAGCCGGACTCTGACCTTCTCCGCCCTGCGCTCATCGCATCCACGCAGCACCCGAAGTTCGACTTCTGCGCCCACCTGGCTTTCCTCGATTGCCGATAGCAAATCCTCCACCTGCCGAGTTGGCTCGCCGTTGACGTGGGTGATGAGGTCACCTAGCGCTACGTCGGCACCACGGAAGCGCGCGGGCTGGAGGCCCGCCTTAGCGGCAGGAGACTCGGGCACCACCTCGACAACGAGCACGCCGGGCAGCTTCTTGCGCAGCTGTGCCTCATACGAGCGGCGGAGGGCGTCATCGAGAACATTGATGCCCAAAGACGGGCGCACGACGCGGCCGTAGCGGATGATCTGGCTCACGACACGGCGAACGGTGTCAACAGGGATGGCGAAGCCGATCCCAATCGAGCCAGCTTGCCCGCCACGGTTTGGGGCAAGGATCGCCGTGTTGATGCCGATTAGGCGGCCGCGCGAGTCGAGTAGCGGTCCGCCCGAGTTGCCGGGGTTGATTGCGGCATCGGTCTGGATGCACCCCTTGATGGGCCGGCCGCCTGCGCCGTCGACGTCGCGTCCGAGTGCCGAGACGACACCGGTCGTGAGTGTGTAATCGAGGCCAAAAGGATTGCCAATCGCAAGGACCGTCTGCCCAACCTGCAAGTCGTGCGAGGTGCCAATGGGGATGGGCGGCGGCAAAGCCCCCGGCTTGATCTTGAGAACTGCGATGTCCTTTTCGGGCTCAACGCCGACAACTTCGGCATCGAACGACTCGGCGGAGCCCTGCAGCTTGAGCTTCACAGTGGACGGCACAGGCCCGCGCGACGCGATCACGTGGTAGTTGGTGACACAGTGGCCTTCCGTGTCCCAGACAAATCCGGAGCCCGAGCCGGCCGGCACCTCGAGCGCCCGCAGCTGGAATGGCAGTGCCTGCACCTGCTGTGAGACCTGCACGAAGCAGACGGACGGGCTAACTCGGGTGAAGGTGGAGACGATACGGTTCTCTGACTCACTTAGCGCCGTCGGGACTCCTGCGCTGAGCTTTCCCTCTTTAGCTGAAGATTTAAGGCGTTCGGCAAGGTCCTTCTTCTCGATGCAGTCTGTGTGGGCGTGGGGCGGGTGAATGGGAAACCGACGGTCGGAAAAGAAGAGGCGTGGGCAACAAGTTGGTGGAGAGTTGGCGGTGGCTGTGAAGCCCAAACCATCATCACAACCACAGCTCGATGGGGTGGTTTCGCCTCCACCACGCCCCAAAGTCGCGCGCGGGACTTCCTTCACACGCCCTCGCCTCCTCCTCCCCGCTGCCGCCGCTCCCGTCCAGCTTCCCCCCCCCCCCCCCCCTTCCCCCGCCCATCCTCCAACTTCCTTGCCTCATCCTCCCTCCCTTCACCTCTGTCTATGTGTTCCCCTCCCTTCCCTCCCCCTTCCCTAATCCCTACCCTCCCTCCCTCCCTGCCTTCGAGCGCAGCTCTCCCCGTCCTCATTTCTTGGCACAGCGTCGGAGCCCGAGAGTGTTGCGCCGCAAGTCTGACGCCAACTCCACGCTTGCCGAGCAGCTCGTCGCATCGTTGACAGCGGGCCTCCTCTGAGCTCAAGCGAGGCAATAGCAACGTAACATCCCTCCCTCTCCCCCCGAACCCCTGTCTCCCTTCCCCACTGTCTCTCCCCTCTTCGCCCCCCCCCGCCCCCCGCTCCCCCTTCCTCTCTCTTCCCCTGCCCCCCACATCCCCCCCCCCCCCCCAACCGCCCCCGGGCCTCCCTCCGTCTCCCCCTGTCTTCCCCCCAGCATGATCGCAACTGCATCGGGCCGCACCTCTGAAGTCCACTCCTCGTTCTGTGAGCAGCCTCTTCATCTCATTGACCGAGAGGCTCCCTTCGAGCTCTGGCGAGGCAGCTGCGAGCAGCAGCGGCCGAGAGCGGCCGAGAGGGGCAGCCATCGCTGGGGCCAGCCGCGGAGAGAGCAGGAGGGAGAGGGAGAGAGCATGCGCGAGCTGCAGCATCGCACCAGAGAGAGAGAGAGAGAGGGAGGGAAGGAGGAAGAGAGAGAGAGGGAGAGAGAGAGAGAGGGAGAGAGGGAGGCAGGGAGAGAGAGGGAGGGAGGGAGGGAGGGAGGGGGGAGGCAGGGAGGGGGAGAGAGAGAGAGAGAGAGAGAGAGAGAGAGAGAGTGAAGCCCTGAGGCCCAGTCCCCACTTTAATTCTACTACATCCTCTCTAGAGCCTTCTCACCACGAGCGAGAGGCAGTGAAGTTTACTTTCCTCCGCAGAGAGAGAGAGAGAGAGAGAGAGAGAGAGAGAGAGAGAGAGAGAGAGAGAGAGAGAGAAAGAGGGAGAGGGAGAGGGAGAGGGAGAGAGGGGCGACCAGATTCCTCCTCTCTTCCTCCTTCCTGTTCACAGCGTCTCGAACCCGTCTTCTCCTCTCTCTCTTTCCTTCTTCCTCCTCTTCTCCTTCCTGTTCACAGCGTCTCGAACCCGCCTCTCCTCGTCTCTCGTCTCTCTCTCTCTCTTCCCCTCTTCTCCTTGTTTTCTCCGACTTTCACCTCTTCTCCCCCTCTCTTCTCTCCTCTCGGCTCCCTCGGCGAATCCGACGGCGGCGGCGGCGGCGAGCGAAGTTTCCGTGCACCGTCCGCCTGCGAGCCGGGAGTAGCGAGCCATTACTATAATAGTACGAGTTACGCACAAAAAAAAAGGTCCGAACATGAACAGACGAGCAGACTCAGACTCACAGGTTCCTCCAAACACCGACGACCGGGGCGAAACACCGAGGTTGGAAAAACGTGAACACAAGAAATGCTGAGCGAGAGAAAAAATCCTTTTGAAATTCTCGCAGCCCGCGCGGCCGCAGCACGTAGCAGTCCTACACCGTATAATAGCCTGACGAGTTGGAAGTTGAAGTTGCCACACACACACACCCAACTCCAACTGGCGACTGACGACTGAGATGACGAAGGATTTACGGCGAGAGGCGCGGGTTGAGGAGGCCCCGGTGGGAAGACGGGCTGAACTACCACTACCTCCCGAGCTGGATGGAGGCGGGAGGCGGGAGGACGGGCTTGGGCTTAGGCGAGGGTGAAGGCGTTCGCCGTCGAAAGAGGACCACGCGAGAACGTTTTGTTTTTACATCATTGAAGTATGATTAGAAACAATGTTATTGATTTCCTGAGAAGCGCAAGGCTTCATGCAAGGCTTCATGTGTGTCGTGAACCCAAGGCCTAGCTATGGCTAGGTGGTGTGCAAAGCATTTGTTCTTGTGTTCTTGTTGGGGTTTTGTTTTTGTGTCGCGCTACGTGATCGGCGGTTGAGTCGGTTACGGCGGTTGAGTCGGTTAAGGCGGTTGAGTCGTTTGAACGGACAACGGACCGTGCAAGGGTAGAGACCCCTAACTAAGAGACAAGTAACAAGACAGCTTTAGCGTCACTTATCACTCATGTGGTACCCCCGCCGAGAGACAAAGAGACATGGACAAGAACAATGACAAGATCTTCTTCTACAACAAGGATGGTGCTGAATGGAGAGCATTCAGGCCCAAGTTGCTCGAGATGGCCGGCAAGAACGGTTGCCGACGTGCGATGCTCAATCAAGAACAAGACGGAAAGCGTCGTATTATGGATACATCCATTATCCATTCGCTTCTACTGTTATAATCTCCTTGCGTGGGGAGTCCTGCAGCTTCTCCTACAGCTTCCCCTGCCCGCGGGTCTTACGTCTTACGGGTTCCCCCGCCGATTTGCCCCCGCGGGTCTTACGGGTTCGCCCCGCCGGGTCTTACGGGTTCCCCCGCCGATTTCCCCCGCGGGTCTTACGGGTTACCCCGCCGATCTTACGGGCTCTTCTCCCGTCGTTCTCTCATTTCTCTGCACGTGGTTGTCGCGCGCGTTCTACTGTGTTACTATAAGTGTCGCGCGCGTTACCGTGAATGTGCGTGCGTGCAAATGTAGGAAATCTTATCTGTTTGAGATTACTCTCCATCGCCTCGCCCTGCCTCTCCTAAGCCCGCCTCCCTGTCCCCTCTGGAGGTGGGTGAGCACGTCATTGCCCATCTCCCAACTTCCGCCGCGCCTCTCGCCGCTTCCCTTCCGTCTCCTCCGTTCCCATCTGAGGTAGTGGTAACCTCGGATCCGTCACGCGCGCTCCATGACCCTATCGTTACAACGATAGTTGTGATGGATGTATGACGATGTGGCTTACAGAGTTGAGCGAGTCAGAGGGTTTCTTTTACCTCATGCACCATCTCACACATATGTTTTCCACCCATCAAACAACAGTCTGACTATGTCATGAGCACACCGGGTCATAGCCAATTGTCGGTCTATTGCCGTCGTTACAGCTTTCACGTAGCACAACCATGTGACTTCCGTTGGCAGTTGAGAAGTCGGCTGTAGATGGTCATCTCGGCGGTTGATATTCCGAAAGCCCACGCAGAGCCGTGCATTTTCCAGTATGCAGCTGATTGTTTCGTTCTGACATGCTAGATGACGTGAAACAGCTCTCTGCATGCACGCCAAGCCGTCGACTAAGGGCATCAGGCGCCGGCCCGCACTTGACTCGGGCCGCCCACCGCCTCGAATTCTGAACACACAGCGTCTGTATAGAGCTAGTCCACTCGAGCCTGTTCTCTTGTCTGGGTGAGCGACGGCAGCGCGTCGTTCGCAATGGCAAAGCGGCCGGAGCCGCGCCCGGGTTGCAGAGGAGCGAGCTGGCCAGACGGCGGGGCGATCGGCATGGGCCCACCGGCTGAGGCGGGTGGCGCAACAGGCGGTAGAGATGGCTGGCCTTGAGGTTTTACCGCGCCGGGTGGGGCCACAGGCGGTAGCGCGCCCGGCGCCGGCGCTCTCTGCTGAATAGGTTGT
>CM030940.1:1520812-1547812 GCA_018136815.1 Isochrysis galbana | reverse complement strand
AACTTGTTGCTCAACCGGCTTGGCGCTTGCATCGATGAGTTGCAGAACGAGGAGCGCGCCGAGCGATTCAATCGGCTGAATGCACAGTACAAAGACCAAGCGTACAGCGTACATTGGTTTGCAGCTTGATATGTGGACCGATACATGGACGCACGTGACCCATGCTTGTGTTACGGCCACAACTGGCACACGGTATACGGTGTTCCGGAGCATCAGGTGGGGGAGTGGGAGTGGGGGTGTAGAAAGTTTTGCTGCGTGAGTAGAAAGTAGAGGGTCCACGGCCGCGTGTGTGGTGAGACTATTAAGAATTTAATCAATCCTCGTTGGGTTCCGTCCGGTTCTCTCCTGGGACTTGAACTCTCGTTGTTGTTGTCGTCCAGGTCTGTTCTTCCTCTCTGCTTCGCCTTCAGCAGACGGGCCTTTTGTCCTTGTTGCACTCCCGTAACGCCCACCGGCCAAGGAACTACGCAAATAAAAACAACAGGCCTGCCCGGAACCCGCACTCTGAACCAGGCCCAAGGTAGCGCACCTGGGCCGAACCCCGGATACCGACGACAAAGGAATGACGGGGGGAAGGTGAGGGGGTGGAGGAAAGGGAAGAGAAGGGCGATGTCAATAGAGATAGGGGAATGCCCTAGTTTAGTAGTTGTGTAGCCCAGAATCTTCAGATGTTTTTTTTTGCACTCCCGTAACGCTGAGAGTCCGGGACGCTGCACGCTGAGCCTTGGAGCTCTGAACGAGCCCAGGCGGCGACCCTGATCATAGTTGCATGCCTGGGTGCTCAGATGACCCGCCCGCCCGCCCCCGGGCTCTGCCGGGGTTTCTGCAGGTGAAGTTGCACCCGCGTCCCGCAGCTTCGTCGCCATCGGCTCAGTGAAGACGCAAGACGCCGATGTTCTCAGTTGTAATTATTTTTCATCATTGGTGATGGTGCATGACTAGTGGCAGTAGCAATAGCGGTAGCGGCACTTACATCGTAAGATTTATTTCGTCATTATCATTATTGATATTGAGGTGCTTGAGACTCGTCCACAATCCACAATATTTATTCGTCTTCATGAGCATAGAGAGAAAAGTCTGCGCTCTATTCCATAGTGGCGTCGCGCTCCGCACAGCCCCATGAATGAGGCCGGGCTTTTTGGTTTAAAAGCGCCCGGGCCCGGGGGGAGGGAGCAAAATCCGCGTTGCGAGTAGGTCGCCGCATTCGATCTGCTGCTGGCACTACGGGCGCCCTCCACCCCTAATTCGAGCAGTGATAGCTGCCGAAGAGTGCCATAGGTTAGTGATACGCATGCACGTACCGTGCATGATTGCAACGGCTTGCTGAGAGGGCAAGAAATACAGAGCATCCACTGCTCGAGAATGGCCAAAAGCGAGGCCCTCTTGCCGTCCACGACACAACGGACACTCAGCCACACTAAATGCCACACTTACACGCACTCGATGCGAGCGCCAGATTCACACATGCAACGCTCTCAGAAAGAATGCGGCGCATTCGGGTTCAGAGTGACGGCACTGTTAGCACTGGATGCCATATGGCTTCGCCTCCTCATGCGATGGCGATCTTGTCGTGCCGGTGGTGCTCGAAGGCTATGCAATGATGCCCTCCTTTGGCGCTGCAACACGCCGCGCCGAGCAGAAGGGAAAAGCCATCGCACGCAAACCCCCTTTGGAGCAAAAAGAGCTGTTGGTCAGGGGCTTCACCACGCAAAGGGCGGGTGTGCGACGCACAACCCCACGCTTTGCGCCGCCCGCGCAAGGGGTAGCATACAAGTAATGCGAATCTCGTCAGACGCACACAAATGCATCCTTCAGTCAATTCGCTCGCCTCTCGGCGTCAACATCAATGCAGATCCCATCGGCTCGTCTCGTAGTCGAGCGAGAGAGTGTACTTGTAGTCGGCAAGCGGCCGGATGGCGTCCATCATCTGCGGCAGCGCCTGCTCTGACGAACGCACGAATGCCCACGACTCGTAGAATTTGGACATCGTCTCGGCATCGGCGGTGAGCACCGCAACCCACTCGTGAAGGAGGCCGTTGTTCAGACCCGAGCAAACAAAGGAGCGGAATTTGATGTTGGGGTTGTTAGCGGGTCCTTCAACCCCTGTGGAGTTGACCTCAACTACAGCATCGGTCATTGTGCGCTCGGCCGCAGAATAGTTGGCACCCGTACGTTTGAGGCGCTCGTGCGTGGCCTCGCACGCATGCTGCACAAAGTCCCAGATGTGATAACGGCCGATTAGCTTGAAGCTCTTGAAACCGTGAAGCAGAACCCGCGAGAGGGCAGTGCAGAGCTGCCCGCGCACAAGCACCGCAATCTCCTTGTTCTTTTGGTCATTGCCAAGTAGCTCCATGCTCTTTCCTGAGCCCGCCACCGCCGCCTGTGCAAAATGGGCCCCAATCGCCGCACTCGCCGTCTGCAGCACAGCCAAAGCGTCCGACGGGGGCGGGATCATCGGAGTGACTGGCGCCCGCGTTCCGCCAGCAGCGACGAGCTTTTTGCTCGTCGTGCCGGGAGGCTGCGCTCCGGCCGCCGCAGTTTGGGTTAGTCCCAGCAGGTCGAGGAAACCCCAGCTCTTCTGACCGGATGCCGCGCCCGCTCCGCTGCGTGAGCGGGCCTGCTGACGACTAACAGCCTGAGCGAGCACCGCTTGCGTGCTCGCGGTAGGAGCCATGGAGTGGCGGGAGCGAGAGCTGCCGCCATCGCCACGCCGAAATGTGCCCTTCTCCAGGTCCTCAATTTGGCGGTGCGCTTTGGCAAGGGCCTCCTCGAGCTCGACGACGCGCTCTTTGAGAGCAGGCAGCTGCGGGCCGGGGGATGGGACAAGTTCGTGGACTCGGGCAGCCGGGTGGCTTTCGAAACTGGGTATGGCAACGGTCAGACGATTGCTCGTTGTGCCTCATCAGCGGCGGATGCAGCTAAGGGGTGCTGAAGAGGCAAGCCACGAGCGCACACGCTGGACCCAAAGGGCTAACTTTGGGAGACCAAGAGGCGCAAGTCGAGCTGCGAGACGCGGGTGCAGTATTGAAGCGTACCTCTTTGATTGACGCTTCCATCTTTGCCAGCCTCGTCTCGAACTCCTCAGAGACCACCACCACCCCACCGTTGGCCCCGCCCACGACACTGGGGCCGTTGGTGGCGTCTGCGAGGGCCGTCGTGCGCGGCCGATTCTTACTAGTATACTTGGAGGCGTTGCTGCCTGTTGGCCCTGCGTTGGAGCGCGCCATGGCCTGCGCACGGCGTGCAGGGAGTTTCATCAGCTTGCCGCTTGAGAGGGTCTGGCGCCACTCCATCTGTCGCCCAATGAGATTGAGCTACGCGCTCCAGCACCGCGGCGCACCTTGATCCGCTCCACCTCGGCGGCTTGTCGAGCCTTCTCTTCCTCAGCCGCCGCTGCCTTGCGTGCCTCGGCCTCAGCGCGTCGCCGCATGCGGATCTCGACCAAGGGCGCGCCGTGCTTCTTGCGGGCAAGGTGGCCCCGTGTCATGCGTTGCACCAAGTACGTTGCCCACTGATGGCGATGGAATATCGACGAGGCGATCAGCGCCCGGGCACGGGCCTGAATGATGGTGGCGGAGTTGCGCGTCCGGATCTCCCGGGCGCGACGGACTGAGAGCTTGGGCCGCGTCGCCATGAGCAACATGAACTTAGCGGCGTGCTCTAGCCGCCGCAAAAGGCGCAGCTCTTCTAAGAAGCGAGTCATGCGCAATACAGCGACGACTGCGATGGTATGGCGCCGCCAGCGCTTCTTAATGAGCCAACGGCGCACTTTGTTCGCGATGTCGGGGGCGAGCTCCTTATAGTCGGAGCCCGTAAGGTCGTCGAGGAAGGCAAGCTTGCCGGCGCGAAAGAACACCTTGGTGATGCCCAATTGATAATCAGCCTTATCTAGGCCAAGTGCAAGCAGCAGGATCTCGCAGAAGGAGGGCGAGTCGAGAGTAGCAATTGAGCGCGGCATGATGTCCTTGTACCGGTCATACAGGGCATCGTACGGACAGCGAGTAGGGAAACCCTCGTGCATGAGCCGGAGCGCCTCCATCATTCCAGAGCAGCGCAGCTGATGCAGCACATGGCCTCCCGCGAAGGAAGAGTGCTGCTTGGTCGTGTTCGGGTTGATGCATCGCACAAAGGTCGAGTTGGTTTCTTTGAGGGAGGAGAGCAGCGCGTTCAGCTGGTTGCAGAAGTGCAGGGAGACCGAAGAGAAGCGCGCCTGCGAGGCGCCGCTGCGCATGCGGCCGCCCTTAGCGGACTTCTCGGCGGCAGCCTTCTCGGCGGCCGCCGTGTCGGCGGCCACAATCTCCGCAAGCAGCGGCTGCTCGGCCGTGAGCAGGATAAGTTCGAGGTCGGCGTGCAGTGAGTTGTTGTTTTTCTGAAGAAAGCCCTCTGCGGTGTACGTGACCTGCCCCGCAAAGTGGCGGACGACGAATCCCTCGTTCGGCATCATCTTACTGCCCCTGGCGACCGTGCCCAGCACGCCATCCGCGATGGCGCTCTTGTGCTGATCGAATAGCTTCTCGACAAATGTCTTGTGAGTGCACTTTGGCAGCTTGCATTGCTCATCAAGGAGGGCAAAGAGGCCAACGGGCATCTCCGGCGGCCGGCTAGCCAGCATGCTTATACATGCCTGATTGCTCGGCTCATCGATCGGGTCCCAGATAATGGCTTCGCGCAAATAGATTTCTTGTTCCTGCCGGAAAACGGAAGTGTTGAAGTGCGCTTGCAACGTCTCGTTGGCGAAGTTGATGCACAGCTGCTCGAACGAGTTGGTCTCGAATTGCTCAAAACCAAAGATGTCGAGCACGCCAATGAAGGCGCGCGTGCTCACCTTTGTGAGGAGCGAGGTGTTGACACACTGCACGAGCCAGTCGAAGAGCTTGGCGTAGATCGCCTTGGCAAGGGTGTCGCGCGAGTATGCCGCCTCTTGCGCCTTGAGCGGGATCTTGTAGATCGAGTTGGAGAGCGAGCGCATCGTGCGTGTGGTTAGCGCCTCTTCGAGCATTTCTGTCCCCACCTGCAGCAGAGAAGCCACGGCTGCGACCGCATCTGGCGAGAAGATTTCGCACGAGTCGTCGTCCACTGCCTTGAAGTCGATGTTGCCGAGGTGGAGAAGCGCAGCCAGTATCATATGGGTGCTGCGTTGCTGCTCTGGCGTGATGCCAATTGTGCGCATTGAGGCCACTAGCTCAGCGTATGCCGCCTGATCATCGATGGCATCGACGCAGATCATACCGCGCTTGAGGTAGCCATAGTCCTCGGGCCTTGTCAGCCGCAGCGCTTTCTTCTCCGTGGCGTCCAAGCCGGCGAACAGCTGGTAGAAGCAGTGATAGTTGCGCTCCTCAGGCGACTGGACAATCGTGCGCGACTTTTCGAGCAGATACGTGACGATATCCGCGCCCACCAGCCAGTTGCGCTCGTCGAAATGGATGCGCGTAAACTTGCCGAAGCGCGAGGAGTTGTGATTCATGACGGTCTTGGCATTCCCAAAGGTCTCTAGGATCGGGTTGCATTCGAGGACCTTCTCACTGAGGCTGGAAAGTTGATCCGAGGCTCGCCGAGTCTCGTCCTTGTCTCCTCCCTTGCCCGTCTTGGGCGCGCCGCACATTGCCAGATACTTCATTACGATCTTGGCGGATTCTGTCTTGCCAGAGCCGGACTCGCCGGAGATCATGATGGATTGCGACGTGCCGTCGACTTTCATTGAGCGGAAGGCACGGTCGGCCATCGCGTACAAGTGCGGTGGCAGCAGGCCGATCGACTTACCGCGGTACGCCTGCATCACCTGTTCGCCATAGCAAGCAAGCTTTTTGTACGGATTCACGGCAATCAGAATGTAGCCGGTGTACGTGTATATCATATCTTTTGCGTATCGATACCGCAAATTATACAATAGCGACGGCTCGTGCAGGTGCATCAGCTGTGTGTTGTCGTCGACACCGTTCAAATTCTCCGGGTTCATTGGCTTGGCAATTGAGCCATGGAACGTCACCGTCTATGCATGGTGCCAGGGAGAGTCGAGTTATGGCTGGAGCACACATGCTATCTGCGCAGCCGACTCTCTCGATGCTCGGTCAGTTGGCCAAGTGTAGGGACTCGACGCACCTTGCTCTCACTCGGAGAGATGTGCAGCTTGACTTGCATGTTGTCGCTCGCAGTGTCGTGGTGTAGCACCTCGCCGACGGCATACCCCTCTGGCACATGTGGAAACCAAAACTACGCGGGAGCAAGGAACCTCCTGCGTGAGCAGCTGCATACCTAGCCGCGGGCTCACAACAGCCCGAGCGCTCGCAGCATCCATGAGCAGCTGAAAGCCTTGCTCCTGCACCTGCGGCAATGCGTCCTTGCCATTCTTGCCAGCCTTGGACGCCATCAGGCTGGCGAGTGGCGCGCAGACGCGCTCTAATTCGGGGAAACCTCTGAACTGCGGAGGAGTGTGGGTGTGTGGAGATTCCAGCGTCAGCCCTTGCCCCGCCCTTTGGCAGAGTCCAAAGCTCCTGGCCTCCTCGTCCGGCGGCGCTCAGCAGTCTGGACAGATCGCTTGCATCCCCCTTTCGCCTGTGTGAGTGCGGCAATCCCTGTCTTCCCCCACTTGTCCCGTGATCCCCACACCCACCCCCCACCTCCACCCCCGCCCTCTCCCCCAGAGAGAGAGAGAGGAAGGGAGGGAGGGAGGGCGGGCGGGAGGGAGGGAGGTCCAAACCCCTCCTCCTCTGCTCGCCAACCTTGCTCTCGCTCAGCCGGCGCGGGCGCCAGCAGGAAGGAAGCGGAGGGCAGAGAGAAGCCAGGGATGTGGGGGGGAAGGCACCGCACCTCCCTGCCACCCTACCCCCTCTCTCTCTCTCTTCCTCCCGCCCCAAACCCTCCCTTCCCCCCCCCCCCCCTCCTTCCCCTCTCTCTCCTATAAACCTGCCCCTCTCTTCTCTCTCTCCTCCCCATCGCTTCTCTCTCCCTCCCTCCCTCCCTCCCCCCCCCTCTCTTTCCCTCCCTCCCCCCCCCCCCCCCACGGCGGGTAGCTTTGCTCGGTGTGGCTGGACGCGAGCAGCGCGGGACGACACGCTTCCCCCCAGCCGGTATCTAGTTAGTTTGTACCTTTACTGCAAGAACACTATTGGGCTATTCTTGGTGGAGGAGGCCGCGTCGTGGGCGCGCCCGCGTGGGTGGATAAGCCTCCGCCCCCTTCCAATGACTGAATGGTAAACACGGGTTTACCGTGTTTGTACGGAGGCCAACAAGCTACTCTTAGAGTAGGGGTCATGGGGGGGGGTGCCTCGCGCCCCTCCCCTCAGGCACTAACGCCCCTCCGGGGGGGCCTGTCAGTCATCCTCAAGCCATGCCTTTTGGCATGTGCTGAGCACTCAACACACCCATCCAAACCCTCCCAGACCGCGCAACGCAACTCGCACTCCCTCGCCCAGACGCCCAGACCCACACCAAACCTTACTGACTCCCCCACCTTCTATGATTTTTAACTTCTTAATAGTCTCACCGCACACGCGGCCGTGGACCCTCTACTTTCTACTCACGCAGCAAAACTTTCTACACCCCCAATCCGCCGGCCCTTTCCCCCCCGCCATCAGGCGACTCCCCCCGTGCACTACTAGGGGGATAGGGGAAAAGGGCTTAGATATGGTCGGTGGCCCGCGCCCCCCCCCGGTGATCCGTTCTCCCCTTCTCCTCCTATGCCTACCGGGCTGGCGGCGTCCTAAGTCCCGACTTCTCCTGTAAACAGGTGCGGGACTTACATATTTTTCGGTGGGCGGAGCTCTCGCTCCGCCCACCCCCTTCTCCGCGCTCCCTCTCCTCTCTCCTGCGGCACGCGCGATGGCGTGCCTGCGCCAGGCCTGCAGCTGCTTGCTGGCGACCCCTGGAGGCTCCTGGAGGCCAGCTCAGGGGGCAGAGGAGGCTGGGGCTGGGCCCTGGCCTCCCCTGCCTCTCCCTCGCTGGCGTTCCTGAGCCTCTGGGGCCCCCAGTCTGCACCTGTCTGCCTGTCGAACAGGGGGGGAGGGGGGGTTGGAGCGATGGGCTGGCCACGAGGGGCCAGAACGAGCGATCCAGGCGTGCCTGTCAGTGGGAGAGTGGGTCAGCAGGGCAGTGGCCTCCTGGCAAGCCATCAGGCATGCCAGGAGGATGGGTGGTTCCTCCCCCACGGCAGGGGAGGAGTGGAGAGAGAGGGGGGCTCGTGCCCCCCCATGGGCGAACCAAGTATAAACTTAGTTGCCCCCACCTTCTATGAGCCACAGACCCACAGGACGGCCAGGAGGGGGGGCCAGGGGCAAAGCCCCAACCTCCACTGTCCACTGCTCCCATGTCCCATGAGCTGCCCAGCCGCCAGCCGGCCAGCTGGGGGGACCGGGGGACCTGCAGGTCCCCCTAGAGGGGGGCCATGGCGCGCGCAGGCGGAACGCGACGGCCTAAGAGAGAAGAAGTGCACAAAAACAGAAAGCGACGAAAAATCTGACCGGCAGCTTTCCCTTTCCCTTTCCCTTTCCCACACCCCGGACGGACACCCCTGCACCCCTGCCCCTCTGCCCCTGGTCGAAGCAACGCGCGCGGCCTCTCCTCCCCCGGGATTCCCCGAGAAGCCGAGAAGGCAACTGGGGGAGGGGAAAGGGGATGTGGAAGGATAAAGGGGATGTGGTGGGATAGGGAGGGTAGTTAGGAGTAGCAAGTAGCACAAGCACTCTGCTCCTCACGCCGTGCTAGCAGCGGTTAGTTTGTTAAGATTTTTCTAACTCTATCATCGTCGCATCCTTCCGCTCGGTTCACCTCGGCTGGGTCTCGCGGCGCTACAAGAAAACTCGTGGCGCGATGCTGCTCGTCCCTCTCGCCTTGTCTCTCTCTCTCCTCATCACGCCGCCGCTCGGCCGGCCGGCGGCAAGGGCGGGCGCGCCGGCGATGCAGCTGCCTGACGTAAGCGTCCTTCAACCACACACCATCCACACACTCTCCCTCCCTCGTCCTTTCTCCCTCTCTCTCTCTCTCTCTCTCTCTCTCTCTCTCTCTCTCTCTCTCTCTCTCTCTCTCTCTCTCTCGCTCGCTCTCTCTGTACCGTGGCCGAGACACTTGGATGACGCAACCTTGCCTGGTCATTTACTCAGATCGTCTCGCCTCTTCGTTTGGACATGTAGGATCACGCAGGCCTCTCCCACACGTCTGACTTCTCTTCCATATCCTCCCACAGGTCGGTCGGGGCGTCTCCAACTTCATGAAGAGTATGACGGGTGGCTCGCCGACTGACTTGGTGAGTGCGCAAACTGAGAGATTCACGCCTTTGATCTGTCCACCGGCCGAGCCCCTGCAATCACAAACCGCCGTTCCTGTGCCTAGGGTCTCTCTGAGGAAGAGCAGTCTGCGATGGAGGATCGCTTCAAGAACGGTCGCATGTCCTTCCAGGACTTCCTCAAGCAGGTGCAGATGATGCAGCGGGTTGGATCACTACAGTCCATGGTGTCAAAAGTACCTGGAATGGGTGGGAGGGTACCGGACGCTGCCCAGATCCAAGAGGGTGAGAAGCGCCTCAAACGCTATTCGCTCTTTGTCGAGGAGATGACGGACGAGGAGCAAATCGATCCAGACCTCATCATCAACGAGGCCCAGGCCATCAAGAGAGGCGGTGCGGTTGGGGATCGGCTCAAGCGCATCTCAGAGGCTGTGAGCTGTGAGCCGCAGGAGGTCGCCAGATTTGCACTTGAGTTCAATGTTATGCGTGGAGCTGCCGTTAAATTTGCGCGTGGTGAGTCGCCAGAGTCGATCCGCAATGACATGGCTGCCGAGCAGGCAGCAGTCCAGGGCCCGAAGAATCGCGCAATGCGCCGCCTGGCGAAGAAGCAGAGCAAGAAGAAGGGCTCTGTTTCGAAAGGATTCGGCCGCTAATGCATTTAGGCCGCCCTAGCCCGGCTGATGCCCGTGCTGTCCATGACAAGGATGATTGCGTTCGTTCGTGAGGGTAAGTCACATGTGAGACATCATTAAAGCAGCTTATCTACTGCGCGCGCTATGCGCGCGCATAGACTGCTATCGTGGCCAACGCAGTGCTGTCACGAGGTAAAGCTCTTTGTCAGCACCTGAAATTAGAAATTATAACAATAGTGCTACGACCTACTTGTACTAGATAATAGACCATGGAGCCAACCATCAGGCTCGACTCGGACTCGGACCCCCCGAACGCCCCAGGCCCGAAGCCGAGGCCGCGCCTTTACGCTGCGTGGTGCCATGCACATGCACATGCACGGCGCCCTCGAATTCTAACCCGGCCAGCCTACTGTTAGAGTCGGGGTCATGGGGGGAGATGCCTCTGTCGCATCCGCGATCGACCTTTTTGTTTTAGAAGTTATCTGCGTGCTTCTATGTCCTTTTGTCAACTATCGTTAAAACGATAGGGTCATGGAGCGCGCATATACAGCCTGCCGATTCTCTACGAAATGGGACATGTGGGGACAATCAATCCCCTCCTTCTGACAAATCCAAACGATGATTCTAGGGTGACAATTGCTCATGTCGAAATCGGTACGTTTTCCTACCTAGTAGAAGCCCTCTAATGGCGCCTTTGATGCCCTGCACGCCTCGATTCGCAAACAGGCGACCACCACAAATTCCATTTTATCGCCTGCTTTCTTAGAGAAGCTATACTGGATTGGGCCATGCCCCTTCCCAATGAGCTTTCTAGCCTTTTCAATGACTACACGCGGCTCTTCTTTTTCGTCCTTGAATTCAGTCATCGCGATGATCTCCTCGACGTCGGTGTGAACTAGAGCCGCCACGCTCCCCTCCTCTCTCTCCGCCCACCTCACCGCGCCGGCCGACCAAATGATGGCCGACGCCACGCAGCCGCAGCACCCTCCAGCCCGGGCCATGC
Source organism: Isochrysis galbana (assembly GCA_018136815.1). Classification (NCBI taxonomy): domain Eukaryota; phylum Haptophyta; order Isochrysidales; family Isochrysidaceae; genus Isochrysis; species Isochrysis galbana. The sequence continues at coordinate 1,536,960 of CM030940.1, read as the reverse complement.
CAGCCCAGGTACACGCGAGCCAGGACCCGAGCCGAAGCCCCAGAGCCACACAGACAGCAGACAGCACACACCACAACAACACACAACATGCCAGCACAACAAGACCAACACAACAGAGCCCATGCACATCCAGAGCCGCAACGCGCAGTCTCCCATAGGGAAAGCCTCCGGGCTGGGCCCCTACAAAGCCATGGCACTGACCTCGTGCGCAAGCACGAGGCGCAGACCTATCGAATCAAGCGGGTGCTTGATCGTGGCAAGTCTCAATGGGGCATGCTAGGGGCATAGAGTGAAGAGAAGTCTTGAGAGAGGGGGAGGGAGCGCGCTACATCACGACGACGGTCCACAAGACACCACCCCACATCACTCACTCACCAACAAGAATACTCCGAAAACTAAGCAACATCGCACATCGCACAAACAAACCAATGAAACAAATAAGGACAAACGAACAAATGCGGCGTGCAATGCGGCGGAGCTTCGAGATTTCGAGACAACTCACTGGTGAAAACAAAACTCACTCAATTTTTCTCACACAACGCATGGTGGAGACACCGCATCCGCATAGAGTATATAAAATACTCTGGATGCGACAAGACCAAGTCGCGTTCCGTCAAAAGAGGAGCGATAAGGGGACATCGTGAGTTCCAATCAGATATCGACCCTGCCTGCCCCACATCGAGTCAGTGGACCACGTGTGTGTGTTTCGACATACGTATACGTGTGAAAGGTGGTCAGTTGAGTCATGTAACCTCCAGGTGACAACGGAAGGTGCTAGCAGGGATGGAGATAATTGATAATTGAACGCTTTTGGTCTGACCACTAGCTCAGCATTCTCAAACCATTTGCCCACATCCAGAACGTTGCGTTCATGTTAGAGCGTGAGTTGCCACGATATGCCGCTGCTGCGAAGGATTTCACCGTCGATCCGGTCGATGTACATGACTTTACAACAAAGGTGTTGCATTGGTGGGCATGTAATTGCACAAAGATCCCGACATGGGCACTACTTGCCGCCCGCATTGCCTTTTCATTGACTCCCAATTCGGCCGGATGTGAGCGTGTATTGTGTATTATTCTCTCTTGTGAAGTGTATGTTTGGTTCTTTGCAGACCTCCGCTCTCGCCGATCAAATTCAAGCCGGACTCATGTTGCGGTACAATGATCGTGATGTGTGCTAAGTGCTATGAAGCCAAACAGCCAACCAAACTAGAGCTATCTATGAGTCTCTCCTTTTGTTATTTTTATTTGCATTCTCTCTACATCAAATAACGGCTTAAATCGTCGATGATGACGCGATGACGCGGCGGCGGCAGCACGCGGCTCGGCGATCGCGGCGCAATGAACAATGAACGAGCAACTCCGAGCAACTTCGAGCAACTCTGCGAGCAACTTTGCCCCTTTTGGGGCCTATTTCGAGCAACTTTTGCGAGCAACTTTGGGGGTCTGAGCGAGCAACTCTTGTCAGGCCCTAGGGAAAGGAAGCGGGCGTGGCTGCGTAGATACCGAACAGGGTCGCGCGCGCGGCGAGACTATTAAGAAGTTTTTTTCAAGGGTGATTGTACGGGCCCACCCCGGGGGGTGTCCGCGATGGAGAGAGGGGGGCGCGAGGCCCCCATTGACCCCCACTTATAAAGTAGGTTGGGGGGTCCGCGATGGAGTGAGGGGGGGCGCGAGGCCCCCATTGACCCCCACTTATAAAAGTAGGTTCAAGTCGAAACCCACGAACTTGAAGTGTAAGTATGTCGCCATTTTTCGCCCATGCCAAGTGCGCGGAACACAAGAGCCGGCGCGCCAACGCCCGTCCCGTTCCTCGCTCGGGGGGGGAGGCTTGGCTGGAGCAGGGAGAGTAGGAGTGATTATCCTTCACAAAAGGGCTACAACAGTGCTACTTCCGCATGCGGCAAACTACGCACCGTGGAATCGCTGCCTCTACGGCCGTTGTTAAGGGAAGAGAAGCTGTTGCAACAAATGACCGTGCTATATGTTCGTGAAGGCGAGGGGTAAAGGGTATCCAACAAGAGATTGGTGAGCGCCTGCAAACTCTAGCGGCTAGCGAGCGCCTCCAGGTCGCAGCGCTGCAGAGAGATGATTTGGGATCGGCGTCCAGTAAGCAACTGACAATAGCGTACCCCAGCCGCAGTCGTTGCCCTCGATGTTGGGCCATGCTGCCACTAGATGGTCCGTCACCTTTGTACATCGCCACTAGTCCGAGGAGTCGTACGAAGAGTAGCTGCCGCTTGAAGGCGAGCGCATTCCGTGACGCTTTCCTGCTCCTCGCCTATCTTCATGCCGGTCGCCCTTCCGGCCATCCCGCGGGTCGGCCTTCTTATCGTCTTTTCGGGCTCGTGTCTCCCTGTTATCCTGCCGAGTGCGAAATCGATCCTGGCTTCCATTCCGTTCCTCGCGTCCACGATTGCGTTCGCGGCTTCGGGTCCGTTTATGTTCTCGACTAGATCGCTTACGTTCGCGGCTGCGCGAGCGCTTGCGTTCGCGGTTCTTATCCTTGTCCTTCTCACGAGCTCTCTTCTTCTTCTTGGAGCCAGGGAGCTCCGCATCACGATCGCCCTTACTCTCACCAGCCTCAGCGTTTCGCCCACGATTGCGTTCTGAGCCACCTTCGCCCCCTTGCACCTCGGCACAAAAGTCCTCCCAGAGCTGGCGGCGCTTATCCTCGCCAAGTGCGACAGATCCGTGTGGCTCATCGAGTAGGGAGCGCACCTTGCCCCACTCGCTGAAGGAGGTGCCCGATCCCGCGATGTCCCGTAGACTCTCGCACAAATCACGAAAGCGTCGACGGGCCCTAGCGTGACGCCGAGCCGCCTCGGCCTCAGCCGCCTCGAGCCTCTTTCGCACCTGGCTGAAGATTGCCTCCCGAGTCTCTTCACACAAACTCGCTAGACGCAAGGGCGCCCTTCGCCCAATTTCGCCCGTCGCCGCCAAAAGCTGTTCAGCGCCGCCCGACTTGTGGGCACGCTCACGGATTTCGCGCCGCATATCGCCCGTTGGGTCAGCCTCCTCCACCTCCGTGCTCACCGCCTCGAGCGCAGCCTCAGCCTCGCGCAGCTCAAGCCGTTTGGCACGTAGCTCTGCCGAGTCGCCCTCCTTCGACTGCGATGCCGCCGCCAGGCGCCGCGACCGCTCTTGCTCCACGGCTTCGACACTCTCCATAGCAGCGAACACCTCTTCGCGTTCGGCCATGCTGCCAAGCTCGCCGGCGCGCATGGCGAGCCTTACACCGTACGCGATTTCCGCCCTGCGACGGTCGGCAAGAGCAGCAACAAAGCGAGTGAAAGCAGCCATTGGAGCATCTGGCTGAAGCTCCGCGAGACGTCGTGCCCGGGGTTGCGCCAGCAAATGTTCCCCGAGGTCCCTCCACTCGGATGAAGGCCTGAGTCTCCCTGCTGCCGCTTCTTCCTCCAACAATTCATCATAGCCTGCCTTGGCATTTTCGCGTTCTGTGCGCACGAGTTCCGTATGAAAAGTGGTCCACACCTGCCGTTTCCTCTCCTCGCCTAGAAGAGCGATGCGCGAGTCCATGGCTACGGCATCCATGGCCGCAACCTGACCCCAAGTCGCGCTCGGTCTCAAGCCCATCCCACACAGTTTCTCACGTAAGACGAGCTCTGCCTCGGCCAATCGCACTTCCCTTTCTCGAGCGCGATCCTCTTCGGCTCGCCGGATGTCAGCACGCGCCTCTTCGAATGTGTTGGCGCGGTCCAGGGCGGGCAGCGCTCCCCATCGCGGATCTTTCTCGAGCAAGCTCTTGGCGCGGGCAAGAGAATCACGGTGATCTAGATCTTTGCACTCGCAGAGCATCGCCGTGAAGGCTCGCCTTGCCTCGGCGCGCCGTGCGCGCGCCGCTTCCCTCACTGCGTCCGCCTCCGTCGCCTGGAAGTCCAGGAAAATGGATTTGCGCTGTGCGGGTGTCTTGATGGCGCTATAGCGGCTGTCCTCCATGAAATGACGTAGGGCGACGTCCCAGTCCATCTCGAGGAGGAGCGGCTGCTGTTGAGAGACCTCGCGCAGCATTTGGCGGAAGGCGGACTCCGCATCAAGGGACGTGGCGCCTGGTAGTGCCTCGGATGCCTGTTCGGGGTTGACCGTTGCGGTGCTTGATGCATCCGCATCCATGGTGGGTCTCAGGACTCCTTGAGGCGTCGCCGGCTGTTGTTGCATTGGCACCAGCCGTCCCCGCTTCCGGAGCTCCGCCTCGGCTTCGCGTTCCCGTCGTCGCGCCTCTCGACGCGCGCGCTTTGACATTCCGCCGGTACCAGCACCGTCGCCGCCGGCGTCGCCGTCGACCTCGTGGACGCTGGCCCTTAAGGCTTCCGCCTCGATGTCCTTCACACCGTCGTCGGGCAAGAGTGCGGGGCGATCATCGTTAGGCACAACTGCTGTGTCCGGTGCTGGCGCCGTACCTGCGTCCTCCCCATGAGATGCGTCCTCCCCGCCGGGCGTGGCTTGGGCCGACGCCTCTGGAGCCGGAGCTTCCTCGCCTGATGCGGCCTTCCGCTCCTCCACCGCGAATTCGTCTGGTTTCTGCCATTGCGTGACGCCCGAGGTGGCATTGTAGTAGTAACATCGAGTCGCCCCATCCCTCGTTGTCTCACACTCACGCCATCCAGCCAGCTCGCGTCCCTGGCGCACGGCCCCAGATGCGGTCACGCTCCCCTCGAGCGCCATTGCCCCAGGCTTCACCCACGTCGTCACGCCAGTCTTCCTGTTGGCGTAGTATTTGCGCCCAGTGGCTGGCTCAGTCAGCTCTTGCCAGCCATGGTCGGCCGACTCTGTGGCAATTTTCTTGGAGACCACGGACGACGGAACATCGGGCTGCGTCGTCTTGGTGGAGGTTGTAGGGCCAGGTGTGTAGCCAGATCCGATCCCTCCGCACTCCCTCAGCTTAGCCAGGTAGTAATGGCGTGCCGGAGAGTCTCCTGGGAACAGGAAGCCATACGTCGGATCGGTAGCATGCGACTGCTGCATCTGCTTGAGGAACATCTCTCCCAGTTGGGCAACGAACGGCGCAACTTTGTCTACCGCAATGCGCACCGCCGGGGTCAGCTCGCCCGATGAGGTGGCTGGGCCTGGCGTCGCCGCGGTAGGTTCATTATCCGCCACGTCGTGGACAGCAGACGGCACAGGCATACCAGGTGGCGGGCGCGATGTCATTGGTGGTATAGTTGTTAACGCAGCGCAATTGGCAGGAGGCTGTTGAGCCGAGGGCGCGCCTCCTTGCACTCCTCCGAGGGCCATCGACGACAATGTCGGGATTGCAGGGCTCATCTGCGCGACTGAAGGCGGGGGCACGGCGGAAAACTGCATGCCATGGGGCGCTGCGCCGTGCGGAAGCTGCATGTCAGGATGTTGCGGCAGGGGCATGCCTGGGTGCTGCGCGTATCCCGACGGGATGGTCCCTGGGTAAGGCGCCGGCGACTGCAGCATTCCAATCGGAGGTATCATACCGGGGTGGAGTACAGGTGCTGCCGCCATCATCGTCGGCGCCATCCCGGGCGGAGGCATCCCCATCGGCATTGGCATCTGCATTGCGCCATGTGGATGGTGCAGATGAAAATTCTGCAAGTGCTGCTGACTCTGCGCGGTGGGCGCGTGAGGCTGCTGTGGCTGCATCAGCCGATGGTGTTGCTCGTTCAGATGCCACGGCTGCGTCCCCATCGCGCTGGCGGCCGGCGGCTGAGCAGCGCCAGGGCCAGAGTACGCTGCCCCAAACGGATTGGCGCTCTGTGGAAGATTCTGCAGCGCTCGGATCGCTGCCTTGTGGTGCTGTAGCTCGGCAACAGCGTGCTGGCGCTGTTCGTCCGAGAGATCCCCCGAACGAAGCATCGCCTCGGCCCTCTGCTTCCCTGCCTGAAGCGCAGGCAGCGCCGGCGCGCCGCCCCCCTCGACCGCGCCGTCGGACATGGAGACCGCCGCGCGCGACGGCGGCCGCGAGGATCGGTGTAGTATTGTAAAACGCTGGCTACCCTTCGAGAATTGTAGTCTTGTAGAGCGTCTTTTTAGCTATCACACCTAGCCCTAGCCACATACATCGGACGAGCCATGCACCAACCACGCATACCCCCATCGCGAGGTAGGGGCTCCGTTGCCGTCAAGGGCATAGGTCCCTCAGCACAAGGGTTAAGCAAGCACCTACCAGAAAACTCCAACACTAACACCCCCCCATCCCCATCCCCCATCGCCATCACCATCGCCGTAGCCATAGCCATAGCCATAGCCATACATAGCCATAGCCGTAACGAACGCGCTCGATCTCGCCGAGAAACTCGCCTAGGACCAAACCGCACTCCGCCCCCCCCCCGAAAACCTCAGACTCATAACTGCCACAAGACAAAAGGAAAACTCATCAGCAACGCACATCGTAGTCCGGGAACCTAATTCTAATCCACAACAAATCTAAGCCGCGGAACTCTCAACCTACTTTTTATAAGTGGGGGTCAATGGTGGCCTCGCGCCCCCCTCTCTCCATCTCTCCATCGCGGACCCCCCCCGGGGTGAGCCCTCGTACGATCAACCCCCGCCCCTGCCCTGTGGCAAGGGCTGCAGGCTGCGGGCTGCGGCACTCATAAATAATCATCACTCTGGCCCAGCCCGACCCACAGTGGGCGCGGGCCGCGATTCGCACTCCCACGCCCGGACTGGGCCTGCCCTCGAGCTGACTCCCCCCCCCATCCCTGCTCGCCAGGTAGACAGAGGACTTCGGGCGGCTCCCATGGCCAGCGAGGCAAGCGTGGGAGAGGCAGGGGGGGGGCAGGGGCCAAGGGCTGAGCCCTAGCCTCCACTGCCCCTTGAGCTGCCCTGGCTGGCCCTCTGGGAGCCCCCAAAGGACCTTTGAGAGCAGGCCGTGGCGCGCCGCATGGCGCCGCGCCGCAGGGACAGAGATGGAAGAGAACGGAGAGAGAGAGGGAGAGGGGGGGTTTTGCACCTCGCACCTCGCTGAGCTTGCCAAGGACCAAGGAGGAGTCCCTCAAATGAGGGACGGCGAGTCCCCAGTCTACCCTCCAAACTCCAAAGATTGGGTGCTTCTAGCTTCTATATACTTCTATAGTTTTTAGGGCCAGGCGGAAATATTCCGAATATTTCCCGGGATATTTGGGCGGCTATCGGCTATCGGCTATCGGCTCGCGGGATATTTTAGGATATTTCAGGATATGAGTAGGATATTTGGGCTGCTCCTGGAGGGAGTGTAAAAACAAAACCCCCATGTACAACAAGAAACCCTTACTGCTGAGAGCGCGTGCCGTCCCCTCCCCCCCCGCGCGCGAGCGATGCCTGCTAGAGGTATGGCTCCGCCTTGCCCAGCCCTGCCCTCCCCAGTGCTCCACTAGCTTGCTTGGCACATATGCGCAGCTTCGGCCTATTTCACGCGTGCTCAAGTGCTCGAGCCAAAACAAAACTCACCAGGTCGGCATATTTTTGGGATATTTGGGTGGCCTCCTAGGATATGAATGGGATATCTTCGCGGAATATTTGGGCAAGTTTTTCGGAATATTTCCGCCTGGCCCTAATTAATAGTTTTATTACAACATGGAACATGGGGGGGTTGGTTGGCAGTGAAAAAATCTGGACCTCAGGTTGCCGCATTTATCACCTTTTGACCTTCTCCACTCCGTCACTCCGCCCTCCGCCCGCGTTTGCGTTTGCTAATGCTAACGCAAACAGGGCGCGGCTATATCGTTGAATCCCCGGTACGGGGACCGACGGGTTCCGCTTTCCCACTCTCCGCTCTCTCTTCGCTCTCTCCTGCGGCGCGTGCGCCTGCCGCATGCCCCACCACACCTGACACCTGGTCACCCTTTCATTCAAGACTGGAGACTGGATCATCTCGCTATGTGGACTCGGAAACAGTGACAGTGAGCAGTGGGCAGGCCGCAGGCCTGCAGGCCTGGACGGTGTAGTGCCCACGGGCGGGTTTGAACTTGGTTGCACGCTTCCTCGGGGCCATGGGGCGCTGGGGGGGAACAGGGGTATGCCCATGAAGCGGGCACGCGCACGAAGCGGCAGCCTCTCGCTCTCGATGAAAAGGAAGAAAGACTTGAAGTAGTAAGTAGAAAGAAGCAAGGAGACGAGAGGCCAAATCTGGGTCTCTCCCTGCCTCAAAGGGGCTTCTCATAGGGAAGTGTGAAGGTCACGCGATGGCGGGTGTGGCCCACGCGCCGCTCCTCTCCTCCTCCTCCTCCTTCCCGTCGTCCTCCTCTCCTATGGAGCGGCGTGCTCTGGCGGAGCACGGTGCGAGCACTATGTATCCTCCCATTGTAATCCACTCGCACGGCCGCTCGGGCTCCACTCTCCTCCTCGAGATCCTCTCGCGAGACCCGCTGCTTTGGACGGTATACGAGCCACTCAAGGCAGTCCGTGAGCTTCCGTGGCAGATCATACACCTTGAAGGGGGCCGGTGCCGGGACCCGTGGCAGGCGAGCCCGTCACTTGAGCCGCGCTGCCCTCATAGGGACGCTATGCTCCTCGCTGCACTCCTCGCTTGCGACACGATGCCGCTCCAGGCCTTATGGTACCAGGAGCTTGACCTGTACGGCCAGCGAGGGCAGTGGCTCGCGACCGACAAGGGCGCGGCGTGGCACAGCAGCTACGCTCGGCCTAACCTGGCGCAGAACGCTGTTGACAAGGCGCTCGCCGACCGGCGCGAGTGCCTCGCGAAGCCGCAGCGCGCGATCAAAACGGTTAGGCTCAACGGCAGGCTCGATGCGCTCTACAACGTGTCCGCATCGCTCGGCCTACCAAAGCCCATTGTGCTCCACTTGGTCCGCGATCCGAGGGCTGTCTACGCCTCGCGCAAACACGTTGGGGGGCCGACACGTGGCGGTGACGCCGCTGGAATGCATGGACGCGAGGTGGCCTTCTGGGTGCCCAACGCGACGATGGGTGTACAGGGCGCCAAGCAATGGGCTGCCTCCCTCTGCACAGCCACCTCCAAAGACAAGCAGACGGGCATGCTTCACCCGGGCCATTACGAGCTGCTCAATTTCACCGAGTTTGTGCGCTCGCCCCAGGCCGTCATTCGCGGCATATACGACCGGCATCTTAAGCGGCCGGTGCCCCAAATAGTGCTCGACTTTGTTGACTCGCGCTTCTCCGCCAGCAGCCATGGCGGCGCACAGTCCGGCCAGCGAGGCTACGACCGGTGGGGCACGGGGGCGCGCAACGTGGACGAGGTCGAGAACCAGTGGAAGGGAAAGCTGGAGCCATGGGAGTTAGAGGGGATCGATCTCTCTTGCAAAAAGAATTGGGAGGCGCGGCCCAAAATCTTGCAAGCCGTTAAGGCTCAGCGCGCCCAAGCCCACCGCAACTTTTGGAGGCAAGTCGCTGCCGGCACGCTGCAGCGTTGACGTGGCAGGGACGCGTCCCCTAGTGCGCGCAGGCGCGGCCCTCTGAACTGTGTGGGAAGCCGCCAGCGGCGCCGTGCTGATCTGAGGCAGTTGAGCAATGGTTGGGCTGTGCGCACCTCGTCTTCCCTTAGCCCCCTCCCCTTTCCTTCCGCTGCCGTCTCTGTGCGGACTTGCATGGCTTTGGTGGCAAAACATCTCGCCCAGGTGTGTATCGTGTGGCGCGACCGCATCCCGCCACCACCGTGTGGATGGTGCATGCGCATGTGTAATGTGCTGTAACGCGACCACAATCCTACGCCCTATCCCGCCATGTTCACATGTTCATCGTACTGTGTGGTGCGGGTGGTCGGTGCGCTCATGGGGGAAAAACCTTTTGCTAATGATTTATTGCATAATAATAATCAATGTTATATCCTAGCCAACCCCACTAGCTAATTGGACATAACGTCTCAGTCCCGGAATCCCGCCATGCCTGACGGGCCAGGTGTCCGAGTGATACCGGGGGGTGGGGGCACTGCCCCCTCCCCTCGATATTTGTCCTCCCCCCAGTGCATGCACCGGCCCCGCGCACCCCAGCGCGTCCTCTCCTCGAGTCCACGCTGGGGGAAAACCCCTTTCGGGTAAAAGCAACGCGGGGGGGGGGGGGGGCACTCGTGAGATAGGAGCCCAGAAGCGCTAATCTCCCTCGCTAGAGCGAGTGGCCGCGGCGAGCCGCGGCCCTTCCCTCCTGGCTCTGGCGCCCCCGTCTTCTCTTACCCAAACGGGGCGAGAAGACACGTTTCTGCCGGAGGGGGGAGCTGCCGCTCCCCCCTCCCCTCCCTCTTCCCTTTTCCTCCTCTCTTCCCTGCGGCGGGGCCCATGGCGCGCGCCTGCGGCCCCTCTTCAGGTCCCCAGGTGGCCAGCAGGGGCCTGGGAGCGCAGCTCAGGGGGCAGGTGAGGCTGGGGCATGGCCCTGGCCCCTCCTGCCTCTCCCTCGCTGGCGCTCCGAGCCCCTGCGGGTCGACTGGAGCTGGCTGGGGGGTCCTGAACAGGGGGGCCCAGGGGGAGGAGGGGCTGGTCAGAGGGATGGGCTGGCCACGACAGGCCAGGGCGGGCGAGTCAGGCGTGCCTGTGGGGAGAGGAATGGGTCAGCATGGCAGTGTGCTCCTGGCAAGCCATCAGGCGTGCCAGGAGAGTGGGTGGTTCCTCCCCCATGGCAGGGGAGGAGTGGAGAGAGAGGGGGGCTCGTGCCCCCCCATGGGCGAACTAAGTATAAACTTAGTTGCTAATGATTTATTGCATGCGCAGCCATAGAAACACGCTTACATCGCTCTATCTAGCCCTCTCCCTCCTCTCTCCTCTCGTGCCCTCCCAACCCGCCTTGCGGCGCAGCTCTCCCCCTATCGTCTGTCGCCCCGTGCCGCTCTCTTGTCGGCATTCTCCCCCTTGTTCGGTTTGTCAGCAAGTTTCTGTGCGTGCCGTGTTGAGGATATGTCAGTGTGGAGAGTGTTGATGTGAGTGTGGTGCCGTGTCATCAGTCCGTCGGGCTCTGTCCGTCTGTCAGCAACTAACTTTATAGTTAGACGCGATGGAGCGCGCCAGCGAGCCTCTCCTCTCCTTCGGGCCCCCCGCCGAGGGCGGCCCCCCAGCCCCCATGGACCTGTCGCAGTCGAAGCGGCCGCGTCCGCCGCCAGAGGCCGAGCAGGTGTGTGCGACCCCGGTCGCACCCCGCGGCCCGTGGCCTCGGCCACACCCAACAAGGCAGCCATGCTGGCCACCCCCATGGGGGCAGGCAGGCTGCAGTCTCCACCACCCAACCACCACGATCACACTGCCACATCCTCCATGGGCATGCCTTATGGCAGAGGCCCCTCCCACCCCGGTGACGGTCGCGCTGCCACGGCAGCGCGACTCGAGGCCGGGTGGCCCCTATGGGCACAACAACATGACAACATCCAATGACAAAACGTACAGCACACCCCCTTGGAGAAGCAGGGAAGACTGGCCAACAGGGAGCCGAAGGCAAACCCTGCCCCAAAAGCAACACAACACCCTCTCTCCCAACCTCTTGGCCCCGTGACACTCACCATCAACCTGCCCCTTCCTGCACCTCAGGAGCCAGACTCAGAAGATGAGGACACCAATGTGAACACAGATGCCACGTACGACATGTCGTTCCATCAAGAGGGCGACCTCACCTTACTCGACACGACGGTCTACGCCGCCATTGTCGAGCTTCTACTCGAACTCGAGGGTGTGGACCCCGAGCCCGACTTCTGGGCCCGATCCTCGAAGGGCCCATGGCACATCGGGGTGAACGAAGACTGCATGATGCAATTCCAAACTCGTTACGGCGAGCACACCACGATCAAGGTCCACAACGTCGAAGTCAAGGTGAAAATCAAGTTCGAATCTATCGAAAACAAACTCAACACGAAAGGCTCCTCGTCGCGCAAAGCGCTGTATGAGGCACTCCAAGACGTGGCGGCCCACGTCGTAATCGAAGCAGAGGGGCTAGCACAAGCCTCCGTCATCACGCTGAGCGTAATCGTCAAGGCCATCGAGAAAGAAGGCTTCACCTTCCTTAAGGGGAATCGTGAACGCATGAAGCTCGAAGGCGAGTCCGGCACCTTCTTTTCCAAGGTAGCTCACTCCACGCGCTGGCACATCTACATTTCAGCGGTCCAAGGTAACTTCCTAGCGGGCAACTTTCCGCGCAAGCTGATCCTAATCATCGACAACAAAGCGGTGCCGGTCAACTACGCGATCCGCGCGTGCAAACCGTTGCAGATGCCCCAAGCGCTGCAATCGGGCCACAAGCTAATGATACACGGCAGCACCAAAGGATGCAAGGGCTGGCGCCCAGAAGTAGCCCATGGCTTAACCCCCATGCACCGCCTCTGCGGATGCGATGCAGAGGCGGCAAAACGCAAAGAGCGCAGGGAGGGCTGGAAGACCACCCCCCGCCCCAAGTCGGCTCGCGAGGCACTGGGCAAAGACCCACCCAAGCCGTGCGCACGCTTCAAGCAAGGCCTCTGCCTTCGCAACAAACGCGGAGTCCGCTGCAACCTCTCGCACGAAATTCCAGGTGCATGGATCGACAACAAATGCACGATCCGCTGCCACCTCCACCCCCACAAAAAGATCGCGGGGGTCTGTCTGAACGGCCCGTCGTGCCTCTTCCTCCATCCAGAGTGCGCGGCGGCCCTATTAGCAAGGCTGCATGCGATAGACCGCGACGCGGCCCACCCACCGCACCCTAGGCTCACCTTTGACTCCACCCTCGGGTACCCAGGTGAAGGACCGATCCGGGTCGCGACATACAACATCAACGGCACCAAAGGCGGCAAACTAGCCGCGGTGCTATCTCAAGCGCGTAAGGCGGGAGTAGACATACTCCTCCTCCAAGAGCTGCACGCGTACGAAGACGGCTCGCATCACCGCTCACACAGAACGGCGACCCTCCTAGGCTGGCATTGGTTTGTCTCGCCGGGAGAGCTAGCGGACCCGGCAAGCGGAGTCGCGATTGCGATTCGCGACGCGTGCGCCAGGGTGATCCCTAGAGTAGACTCGGTAGTGGAAATCATAAAAGGGAGATGCATAAAGGTGGACATAGAACTAGACGAAAAACTATATCGCATAATCTCAATATACCTAAGCGCTAGCCCGGGGCCGAGAGGCGCCCAAATAGAAAAACTTCGCCAGGAACAACTCATAACGCAGTGCGCCACTACCCCGACGCTGATGGGGGTGACTTCAACTGTGTAGAGAATGCAACGTCCGACACGGCAGGTACGGGACCGACGCCGTATGCCAACATACATGGCGACAGGTGGAGAACCCTAATGAAAAATTCCGGATTGCAAGACGCGCATCGGACCATGAAACTAGGACCGAAAACGGGTTACACCCGCCTGGCGCACACCATCCATACGAGGATAGACCGGATATACCATAGCCGAGACACCGACAAATTCCAATGGCACAAGATGGGCCCAAGCCCGGACCTATTCACGGGGAGGGCGGCCTCCGACCACCTTCCGCTGCTAGCTGCGTTTGAGACGCCGTGCTACAACCCAAACCGCAAATACGACCTACCCATAGACGCCAAAATCATCCACGGCGAGGGCGCCATGAGGGTAGTCGAAATCCTCTTTCGCAGAGCACAAGAAAACGCGCTTGGAGGCGGTGACCTAGCCGAGGAATGGGCCAACGCGAAAACGCTCGTCGCCACCTTCCTGAGAGAAGAAACACGCGCACGAAGAACGCCCACCATCCAATCGACCCTGGAAAGAACGATTGTGACCCTCAACGTTAAGCTCATCAAGAAAGGACCGGACGCGAACCTTACTCGAGAGATCGCGGAAGCCAACCGACAACTAGCAGACGAGCGCGGCAAGACGCCCCTGAAGCACCTTCCCTGGCACGACAAGCTCCGTCAAGAAGACCTCCACTCCAAGGAATTCTTCAGAAAACTAAAACAACAAAAATGGAGCGGGAACATCAAAGAAATATATAGAACCAGGGACTGGGACAGCCCCAGACACGCTGACCACGACACGACAACGTCCGATGACGGCATTCGAAGAGAATTCAGAAAGTACTACTCCTGGCTGTACTCCCCCAAAGAGTCGAGGAGGGAACCCGAACTCGAAATCGAAACCGCACTATCCGACCGGCCCCTCGCTGAGCTGGACAAGCGCCGACTGGAAGGGCGCATCACGGTGGAAGAGACCCTACAGGCCATCCGGAGCATAGGCCCCGGCAAAAGCGCGGGCCCAGACGGGATACCGGCGGAAGTATATAAAGCACACGAGAAGCTAGTAGCACCGATCCTGACAGACCTATACAACCAAACGTTCGAAACGGGCCTCATCCCGTACACCATGAGAGAGGGAGACATAATACTCCTATATAAAACGGGCGATGCGCGCGACCCCAGAAACTATAGGCCTATAACACTATTGCAAAGTGACTATAAAATCCTGGCGAAAATACTAACGAACAGACTTAGCAAAGTAATAGGTAACATTATCTCAGAAAACCAGCTAGGATTCGTGCCTAGGAGACTAATAAGCGAAGCCACCCACCTCTTGCAATTAACGAGGGCGTACCTTGATGAAACGGGGGAGCCGGGTCTCCTCCTAGCACTCGACTGGGAAAAGGCATTCGATAGAGTCAGCTGGGAATTCTATCACTTGGCGCTCCGCCTGCTCAACTTTGGGCCGAACTTCCGACAGGTGGAGGGGGGGGAGAGGAGCGGACGTGGCTGCACAGTAAGGGTGCGAGGTCGCGCGCGCGGCGAGAATATTAAGAAGTTTTTTTTTCTGTCCGTCTGTCAGCGTCTGTCGTCTTTCGTTCGTCGTTCGGCGTTGCTCTCGTTCTCTTTCTCGTTCCCGTTCTCGTCCCTCGTTCTCAACACTCCATCAGTACCAAAACTCTCCCTCTCCCTCAGCCTCAGCCTATCAATTCCCAATCGCCCCGCCATGTTCGCTCCGTCGTCGCGCTCGCCCTCGCCCAAGCCCGTCCTCCCGCCTTCCTCTGCTGAGGCGAGGTGATCAAGCCCGGCCATGCTCCAGCTCACTCTCCGCCGTTCCCGCCGCGCCTCCCGCCGATCGATCCCCTTCCGTCCCATCACATGTCGAGCCAGTGGTCATGCTCGATCCGTCAAACCCACGCTCCGAACCAGGCCCGTGGTAGTGAATCAGGGCCGCCTAGAAACTTCAGAATTTTTATACGCCCAATGTCCAATGTGAAAGAGAGGAGGGAAGACTGTAGACTGTGGCCGCGAGCAAAGAGCAAACGAAGCGCGAGAAATGGGATGTGCCAGCGGGCAAGTGCGTGGGCCTTGCGCGGCGCCCTCTAAATCTTGCGCTTGAAGGCAATGCGTTATGGCCATACGCTTTCGTGTATGAATGGCGCGGTAGTTGTGTCGGTGTCTTGGCGGGAACGATACGACATGACACGTGCCCGCACAAAACCACGCATGCGTGCGTGCCCGCGCAGACACGCTACACACCCGGAGCTAAAGCAAGAGAACAATAGCATGACGGGAACCAAAGGCTGCGGCCGCCTAGGAGGTGATATCGGCAACAGCATGACGAACTCACGGCCATTCCTTTGGTACTGCAAGGCCCTTCACCGCTCAAACGCATGCACACATGCGCGCGTGCACGCGCAGACACGCAACACACCCCAAGCCATAGCAAGATATCAATGGCATAGTGGGAACCCAAGGCTGCGGCCGCCCCGGAGGTGAGATCGGCGGCAGCACGGCCAACTCACTGCCTTCCCTTTGGCTTATAAGCGTGCCCTAACTATGACTTGGTACTGAAAGGCCTTTCACCGCCCAAACTCAGGCCGAGTCCGTGTTAGATCGCTTCGCATTACCTTCAGTGCCACTTTGGCGAGCACTTAGACTGCCATTCAGTCCGCCCGGATGACCTCCAAGCCACCCATGTAAGGCCTCAGCACTTCGGGCACTGTGATTGAGCCGTCCTCATTTTGATAGTTTTCGAGGATGGCCACGAGTGTCCGCCCGACTGCCAATCCCGAGCCGTTGATGGTGTGACAGTGTACAGGCTTCTGTTTCTTGTCCGTGCCAGCGGCAGTGGGCCGATAGCGGAGATTCATCCTGCGGGCCTGGAAGGACCCGCAATTCGAGCATGAGGAGATTTCACGAAACTTTCCCTGACCATGTGCGTGTGACCGGGGGGGGGGGGGGGGAGAATCCGATCAGAGTGGTATGCTATGTTCCCGAGGATGGTGTGCGCACAGGCAATGGCGCTGTGTTTGACGGACATCAGT
>CM030940.1:1441712-1520712 GCA_018136815.1 Isochrysis galbana | reverse complement strand
AGTCGACCCCTGAGCCAAAATCCCCTAGCCCGTCCCCTCCACTCCCCTCCTCGTACTGTCCTCCAGAGCCGAAGTCTCCTGATGCGACCTCGGTAGAGTTCTCCTGCAGCTGCCTGCTGCGTGGCTGCTCTAGGCTTTCGGCCAGCAGCGCAGCAGAGAAGTCGAGAGTGCTGAGGCAGAAGAGCGCCGGCGCGAGCAGCATCAGCATCACACGCCCGCTCTCCATTGGCACAGCAGCTCCGAGCCTCCCGCGTGTCCCCTCAAACCTCTCACCGCCCTCCCACTCCCACTCGACCCTTCTTCCCCCCTCCCGCCCCCCCCCCCCCCCCGTCTCTCTCCCTCTCTCTCCCTCCCTCCCTCCCTCTGTCGCAGAGAGCCTCAAGCCAGCGCTCTCTTCTTCCCCCACTCCCCCCCCCCCCCCACCGCAAGCGAACGTCCGCCGCAGTCCAAACCGACGAGAGAGAAACACTCAGTGGCTCGCACGCCCCATCGGTGCACACGTGGTTTAGTGAATTTATCCTCCTGGTTTTTATGAAAAATACGAGGCTTCCCTGGGTGATCACGCATACCAGAGAGCTCCTTCCCTTCACCCTCTCCAAATTCACTTTCTTACGCACTTATTTCTCATAGACGAGGGTGCACCTACGGGGCGTATCGTCATCCCTTTCCTTCTCTCAACACGCCACCATTCAACTCTCCACTAAGGCCCCACAGAATCCTACGAGTACTTTACTCTTAAAAAGGCATATTCACCTAGTGCCTCCCTCCCGACTCTCGCCGTCCTGCGAAATCGACCTGCTGACAACAAAAGAGTGAGCCCTCTCTACGTGGGAATCCTCTCCCCCGAAGACGAGCCTCTGTGCCCGGACTGCCCCCCCCCCCCCCCCGCGCGGGGGGAGGGATATTTGGGGACGGGACGGGGATCGCCTCCCGCTCGCGAACCAACGGCTCAACGACTGCGAGCTCTATAATAAAACTCACCTCCGCCCCAACGCCGCCGTTGTTCTCTTCTGCCCGTCGTCGTCGTCTCTCTCTCTCTCTCTCTCCCTCCCTCCCTCCCTCCCTCCCTCCCCCTCTCCCTCCCCCTCTCCCTCTCTCTCTCCCTCCCTCCCTCTCTCTCTCTCTCTCCCTCCCCTCCCCCCCCCCCCCCCCCCCTCCCCCCCCCCCCCCTTCTCCCCCCCCCCTCTCGGAGGGACCCTTTCCTGTAGAGTAGAGTAGTAAAATAGGCTCTCTCAGAAGGAGAGATCTACAGTAGTTGTAGAGTATTAGTGTTGTAGAGTTGCACCGATCTGTTTTGTTTTTCGTCCCCCCGGGGGGCGGAGGGGGCCTGCTGGCGCGCGGCGATGGGCGGTGTGGCGGCACTTGCCTCGGAGCTCCAGCTGCTCGACCAGCTGACCAAGACGCACCGGCAGGTGCACCGGAGGGGGGATTACTTCCAGCGCGTCGACTGGGTACGCCGCGCCGTGCACGCCGCCTCACACGCTCTCCACCGCCGGCGCGGCGCACTGGAAGCGCTCGATGTGGCGCTGCAGCGCATCCCGGTCGCGTGGAGGCTGCTCAAGCACCTGATGGCGCAGACGTACTTCATGCCCTACGCGCTCGTGCACATGGCCATCCTGGCCCGTCTTGCCGTTCTCCTTGCCGCAGAGCGGGCCGAGATCGCCGGAGCAGGAGGCGTGCCGGCGGCAGGCAAGCCGCCGCTCCTCTGTGTGCTTGCAGCCAGCGCTGCAGCACAAGGAGAAAGCGAGCAAATGGGTTCGAGCGAGTCAGGTGCACCAGACGTGTCCGACTCCTTTAAGCAACAGCCCGAGCCGGCCGGTGTCGGCGACGACGATCTCGGCGAGATCGTCGTCGATGTGGACAGTGTTAAGGCGGTCGCAGATGTGTCGGACGTGGGAGCTGGTGACCGTGCAGCCCGTGACCTCTCACGTTCCCCGGGCACTGGACAGAGTATGGTGGTAGACCTCACTGACCGTGTGCATGCCTTGTTGCCACAAGCCAATCTGCCGGCGACCACTGAAACGCTCACGTGGACCCTGGATACCTCAGCGACTCCTGCGGTGGAAGCGGTGCTACAGGCCGACCCGTCGCCCATGGCAGAGGAGGGAGTGGTGAAGATGAGCCCCGAATCCGATTTGAGCGATGGAACTCCACTCTCTACTGAGGAGATGCAGCCCAACCTGGATGACGGCGGAGCGAGCGGCAAGCGTCGCAGAGATCATGAGGAAGATCTCTCTCTCAGCACACCTCGAGATTCAGGGCCACCTTTGCACGGAGCAGATGTGAGTATAGAGTGCGTGAGCGGTGACCGTGATCCAGCGACCAGAAATCGTCCCTCTTCTAACAGATCCTTCACGGCTTTTGATGGCGTGCAGTCGACTGGAGAGCGGCGAAGAGTCGCTGAGGAACCCTCCTCTGTCGGAGCGAGCCTCGATTTGGATGCGTCGTCATATTGTGTGGAAGACCTTATCACTAGAACCGATTCGACTCGGCTGAGTACGGGAAATATTTTTCATGATCGGCATTTCGCCTCACTGGACCGTCAGCCGAAGCCCCGCGTGTCTCATAAACGCAGGCGTGCAGCAGCATCCAAATTTCGATTGAGAAGACGTGGCGTGGGATATGGTGATTTGCTCATGCTGCCAAGCCTTTTGCGCCGGCATATTGCAAAGTAGTGTGAAGCTCACGCGGCAAACGCAGTGCGCGAGTGGCGCTGGGGATTATGCGTACCGGGATTGCTGCATCCTGCTGCTGCACACACAGGGCGTTGGGTCACTTGTCGGTCGGCCCTTTCATTGAGTATAGCGCGCTGGGTGATGTCTTGGGACCCAGGCCTCGGGCTTTACAGCTTACCGCAATCCCGATGCACAATACAATCCTACTCGTATGTGTGTTTCCTCGCTTTCCGTTTGAAGCGGGGCACATAAACCCTTGTCCACAGTGCCGCTGATTGGATCAGCAAATGCCATAGCATGCGCTGCCGCTTTGCTTGCCAGGACGGCGGTGCGGCTGCGTAAACCCACGTAACAGATGCAGATGGGAGATGGGAGTGGAGAACATTTCGCAGAAAACTTCGTTCGTAGAGCGAGCGCAAAGCGTGTATGCGCGAACGAGCAGCTAAGGACGACGTGACAATTTCTTCTCTTTAACGAGCCAACCACATTACACGTTACGGTCACAGATATAGCAAAAGCAAAAACAATATACAATATATTCGAATCGCGAATTTCGAAACCATAAATAAAGCATAACGCATCTGCAAACATGGACTTGCTGCTTGAGACCATGCGGGGGTGTGAGCCTGTGTATGTACCTTACGACTTACGACCCGAATATTCATGCTTACAGCCTTACGCCTTGCGCGTGCGCTTTCAAGCCATTCAATGAAGCGTCGCTGTCGTTCGGGCTCTTGTTCTTGTTCATCGAAGCAGGCGTCACAGGCCTTGGCCCTGGCTTGGTTAATTTGCAAACGTCTGTGTTAGGGTCCCACTGGCTCTCCGGGATCACTCTCACTCGGACTGCGCACTCCGCGATGCTGGTTGACCGCCTACCGGACTGAAGAATCCAGATCCCGGGCGCAGTGGCGCAGTGTGAACCTATGAACGGGCATACATGAGTGTGAAGCCCCACATGGTTTTCTTCTTTTCACGGCCGTACTCCTACTCGCACAAGACTCTGGAGCTCTGGACTCTAGTCATCTCATATCGCTTATTATAGATTATAGCTCTAAATGAGGATGTCTGCACATGCTACAACAGCGCCTGCCTCGCGCCGCGGCTCGCTCGCTCGTCTCGATGCGCCGCGCGCTGCTCTCGCTGTGCCGCTGCGGCATCCCGCCTCTGCCGGCGGCGGGCAGGCAGCTGCCCGCGCGGCTCGTAGGAGCGGCCCAGCCGCGGTTTTTCGCCGCTGGCCCAAAGGTCCACGTGCCGAGTGGTGGCCGCACGGACACACAGGCGCTGGAGGTGGCGGAACTACGGCTGATCGCTGCAAATGGCTCGCAGCTCGGCGTGCTCAAGCCGCAACAGGCGCTCGAACTCGCGGCGCAGGATGGCCTACGGCTCGTCGAGGTGGCACCCAAGGCGTCGCCACCCGTATGGAGGCTCGTGCCTGCCGAGTCGATCGTCGCCACAGCCCCGCGCCGCACTGAGCAGGAGGCTATCAGCGATGCGCCTCTAGCTCAACAATCGGAGGACCCAGAGGATGCCGCAAACAAGAAGCGTGTGGCCGCGGTGAAGAAGCGTGCGGCGCTGGGCAAGAAGCCGCGTGTGAAGGAGGTGCGCCTTCTCGACCGATGCCAGGAACATGACGTAAGCGTCAAGATGAAGAATGCTCTGAGCTTTCTCGGCAAGGGACATGTTGTCAAAGTGACAGCTGCCGCCGCCATTTTACCTGACGGCTCACAGCATACAGATCGGGCGCAAGAGCTCGTGCTCCGCTTCGTGAAGGAGTGCTCGAGCGTGGCGAATGCGAGTGGGCTCGCGCGCTCGGGCGGCCATATTTCCACCACGCTCGAGCCTAAGGCATGAGCGAGTGCCCCAAATAGTGGAAACCGACACATTGGGGGCTGCTTATGTCTAGGTAGATCATACATAGGATTAGGATCTAGCATCAGGTCGGACTTGTCGGGTCATCGGCAACATCCGGAAACTGGCGGCAGGCGACTCACACTTGCCTCGCGCGCCTATCTACTCACTCTCTGCCCGTAAAATATTTGCGGCATACTCCCGTATGCTGATAGTGCTTCCATCACGATGTTCTTTCCACACCTATCGCAATGCATTCTGTGTTGTGCGCGCGCATGTGCTTTCCCGTCCGAGTCCTTCTCCACTCCAACTTCTACTCACGATGGCCTCGCGCTCTCCACCCACACAATATACAATATATATTGTTAGAGGTAGAGGTGGGCGGAGACCGGGTGGAAAAAAACTCTGGTTGATCCGGAGGCCCAATTTTTATCGTGGGACGGGGGGGAGATTTCCCGTCGTCCCTCTCCCCGCGCGAATCCCAATCCAAAGTTGTTGCGGGTAAAGGAGGGGCCTTGTACACTCACCCGTCTCGTACGCTCCCAGCTAGGTTTCCCCGCGCGACCCTGACGGACTGGAGGTTACGGATGGAACAGGAGGAACCGGATGGAGCGGAGGGTAGGCGGCGGAAGGCACGGCCTTTTGGGCATTGGCGGGTTGGACGGGCTGACCATCTTCCATGGTTGGAAGATGGATGGCGGGCAGTGGCGAGGGCGAGCGCGAGGACGGAGCGGACATAGCGGACATCGAGTGTGAGTGGGTGAGTGAGTGGATTTGGTTGGTGTTGTAAGAGCTTGCTTGTTACGACGGAGCGAGAGCGAGAGCGAGAACGAGGGAGCGAGGAGCGACTGGGGCGAGGGACGAGGGCGACAGAGGCCGACAGGGTACCAATCCGACTAGTCCGACAAAAATCCGAGACACGCACACTCGACTTTCACCCAACATTCCTCCACACTAACGTATCTTTCCCCACTTGGGCGGGAAGACACAGAAGGAAGGAAACAAGGAAGAGAAAGCCGACAAGAGAGCGACGATGCGACGGAAGAGCCGACGGCGAACGGCGGTTACCGCGAACGAGTAAGTAGAAAGTAAGGAGGGAATCTATGTGCGTAAACCGAAAGGGCGAGAGGGTAGGCTTCGCGCGGGGGAAAAGTCCGCAGCGACGAACACCTACGACGAGGGCAAGAGCGAGCGCGGGGGAACGACAGCAAGGAGAGACCAAAGGCAGAGCAAGGCCCAAGGTGCGAAGGAGCGAAACAGGACCCAGTTGCGCCAGGGCGGGCGAGTCAGGCGGGCCTGTGGGGAGAGGAATGGGTCAGCAGAGCTGTGTGCTCCTGGCAAGCCATCAGGCGTGCCAGGAGAGTGGGTGGTTCCTCCCCCATGGCAGCATGGCA
Organism: Isochrysis galbana; assembly: GCA_018136815.1. Taxonomy (NCBI): domain Eukaryota; phylum Haptophyta; order Isochrysidales; family Isochrysidaceae; genus Isochrysis; species Isochrysis galbana. The sequence goes on along the minus strand of CM030940.1, from coordinate 1,514,795 downwards.
GGGGAGGAGTGGAGAGAGAGGGGGGCTCGTGCCCCCCCATGGGCGAACTAAGTATAAACTTAGTTGGTGGTTGTGTAATAAAAGTAATGAGATCTAATGGCTAATGGTGTTATTTATATTTAGTTTTAGTCCGAGTGAAGACTTCTCCGGCTGGTGCGTCGGACGCAGCCGTCTTCTCCTTCTCCATCTTCTCCGTCTTCTCCGTCTTCTCCGTCTTCTCGTCCTCCTCCTCGGCTTCCTTGTCCTTGGTGAGAGCGAGCGCGTGGGCGGTCTCGACCTCCTCCATCGACTCGGCTGGCTCCTCGACCTCCGCAACCGGCGCGATGGGAAGAAGAAGGCCTGGAGCGTCCGACGCACAGTTCTTGTTCTTCTCTTCTCCTCCCACAGGCCCGGAGTCCTCGTCGGTGGTGGTGGTGGTGGCCTCCTCGGTCGGACAAAGGGCCTCTTCCTCGGTATCAGGAACGCGAACAGGCTCCGCCTCCTCCGCCGCGCCATTGGAGGAGGAGGAGGAACGAGTCGTGCGAGCAGCGCTTGCGCTCGGCGTCCAGTCGACAGGTGGCCGTGTCGAGCGAGTCGAACGAAACCAGCGAGCAGGAGCACGAGAGGAGAGGACGGAGGACCGTACGGATGCGCGCCTAGTTGCCACCATCGCGAGGAAGACGAGGGCGAGGAGAGAGCTGGAGGGTGAGCGAGGAGGGAGGAGGGAGGCAGGCAAGGCGGCTTGCCTTCATTTGGTCTCCTTTCCCTCAGGGTTTCTTCCCCTCCCGTGGGGACTCTGGCCGAGCAACATCAAATACAAAAAAGCTCGGTCCTAGGACACCGGGCCTAGCTCACCATGAGGGCGCTCCTGTGAGCAAGGGGATGCATGGTTACTAGTGCGTGCCCCCGCCCTCGATGAAAATTCCAGCGGCCTCCTCGTCACGCATGACGTGGACCTCTCCTCACACTTGTCTTGAAAGGATCGTCTTCAATGAGTGCATCGGATGTATACCGCACTCCTCGTGTGTCAGCTTGAACTTCTTTTCGATGTCGTAAAAGCTGTGGTACGGGTCAATGTACCCCTGCTTCTTTTCGAGCATGAGGTAATGCCTACCGGTCTTATCGATGGCGTAGGGATACGGAAAGTCGTTCGCTCCTACAGGCGATACGAATGCGACGATCTCGTCGACGGCCTCAAATTCGAACACTTCGATGCCCACGAAGACGTACTTGAGGTCGCCGATGTAGAAGAGCAAAGAGTTCCCTGCTTCATTGAGCTCGTTCACTCTGTCGTACCCTCCTGACAATACAGTCAATGGGCAGAGGTAGCTGATGCCAACAAACATGTCCTCGCACACGAACGCGTGATGCGAGGCTTCGCCGTGTACATCGACCAAGTGCCTACCGTCATCGCGCTGTGCAACGGACGCGACAAAGCCCACGCCGCCATTGTCACGGGTCGCGTACTTTTGGACACCGGGTTCAGGGGCGAGAATCCTTCGCCAGTGCTCTTCGAACTCGTGTATACCTGGGTCTCCCGTCTCAGGTGTGGGAGAGCCATGGTAAAGGAGCGACAAGGCAAGGTCTCTATGTGTCATTTATGAGCACGAAACGAAAAAAGCTTCCGTGAGCATTTGGGGCCGATGCCAAGGAAGGAGGGAGAGGAGCGGCCCTCTAAAAAAAATGTGGCCGTGAATACAACAAACAAATGACGGACTTGGTGGAACAACTCTCGAAACAAATCGAAAATAATATTGTGATTATAAAAAATAGCGAAGAGTGTATAAAGTTATGCGATCGCATGATTAATATACTAAATGTTGTAAAATTGACTTCTAATGTATTTACAAATAGTATTAAAAAAATACGGAAGTTGCTCAATTAGAACACAAAAAAATGCTGAATCTAGAAAATATCCGTCTAGCGAACGAGAAAATCAGACGACTCAGAGAACAAATACAAGAATTGTCGATGACCCCCGATACCACCACAAGGACTCGGTATAGAGCCGCTCTCTCAGGAAAGCGGAGAGTATGAGTGAGTGCGAGGGTGGAGAGGCTACCCATGTTTGAATTAGTAGCAGCCATAATATTGAGTGGCTGGTGTGCAAGTGACCGCGCCCCTTTAAAATATTCTCACAGAGTTTGCATTCGCTGTGGATAATCGCTTGGTCACGGTCCTGATGACAAAGACGACCACCGCCACGAGCGCGGCGACGACCCCAAGCGTGACCAACAAGGCGGTCAGCATTACTTTGTCGAAGATGAAGCGGAGGGCCAGCTGTGTTGGTGTTTCCACCGAGTCCGCACTGCACTCGACGTGGAGCGAGCGCACCGGGTGCGTCCACCCGATCGCCTTCAGGTCGACTTCTTCACGGCGCTTGTCTTGTGCTTGCGGGTCGTCTACCGACGGGCCGTGTATGGTCGAGCTCACGCCTTTGGAGTGGGGCTCGGAAAAGATAGTCATTTTGCACCCCATCCTCGCAGATGCCTGCTTGGGGTCCTGGAGGTTCACCTCGTACTTTCCCGTTCCAAAGCCATTCCTATCGACGCGCCCGGGGGCGTTCCCCATTGTTACAATTTAGGCTCGCACGCACACGGGAGCGCCTTTTGTTTTGGGGTGCTTTTTATTTTTTTTTGGGGGGGGGGGCGCTTGATTTTTTGACGCGGGTGGCTGCTTGGCCGCCGAGGCGCCTTGCCTTCATTCGGTGCCAGTTTTTTTTTGTCATACACGTCGGCTATATAAAACCCGTAACGAAACGCTGGGGTGAGTCCGCGCGGCGAAAAAAGAAGAAAGCGCGCGGGGAGGAAGACGCCGCGCGTCCTTAAGGCCTCGTAACATCGTGTTTGTGTTTGTATTCCGTGTCTGTGCGTTTCGTTACGGGTTTCAACGTTTGTCACGCGGCTGTACACGCTATTCGCTGTCGGGGATCTGAAATCCCAGGAGCACCCCCCCCCCCGGCTACCCGGCGAAGGGTTTGAAGGCACCGCGCGTCGCCAACCAGCGTGCTCCTCCCCTCGGGCGCCTTTTTCTCGCTCGCTTGGCGCTCCCGGCTCACCGGCGGCCTCTGGCTCCGTGTGCATCGCGTGGTGCAGGTGTGTTTCTCCCTCCTCCCCCCCCCCCCCCCTCGGCCCTCCCTCCCACGAAACAAGGCACCCCCCCCCGCTCTCGCAGGTAAGCGGGCTTTGCGGTGGCCGCCGCCGGCGTCGCGCTCGCCGTCGCGTGGGTGCCCCGAGGGCGCCACTTCTCGCACCCCCATCATACGCTCGGGGCCGTCGCCTTCGCCCTCGCCCTCGCCCTGCTGCAGCCGCTCAACGCGCTCATGCGCGGCCCGCCCGCCGCCCGCACCACACGCCGCGCCGTGTGGCGGGTCGCGCACAAGGGGACGGGCTACGCCATGCTCGCCGTGGGCGTCTACCAGGCCCTCTCGGGGCGCGCCCTCATGCCGAGCCAAGGCGACGCCGTTATCGTCGCGTACGGGGTGCTCCTGGGACTCTTCTTGGGGGTGCTCGCGGGGGGGGGGGGCTCATGGTAGGGTGAGAGTCCCCACAGGAGGGGATTTCTTTTATACCGACTAGGCCCAGGTCAATCCTTTTAGCAAAAGTCGCCCAAACTTGTCGGCCGAACTTGCGGGATTCTTGAAGCCGATGACCCAAACTTGTGATAATTCTTTTCGCAAGTTGTCGTGCGGCAAGTACGTCCGCAGTCCGCAGCACGTTTCCCTTAGGGACGCAAAAAAACTGCCGGCGTACTCGCGCATTGCGTGCCCGACGGTCCGACGGTCCCCACCCCGTGCACCATTAGTAGTAGTATAGGCCTGTGCTAATACATGTTTGTTCGTCATTGAGGCATTCACATCACACAATACTACATACAACACGGTAACACTACAAACTACAAACGACACACTTATTCTCATTCACATTGGGACTTTGTCACGTTGGTTGTTGTTGTAACGCAACATCAACGCCGCCGAAAGTTGGTCCGCCAAAGAAGACGAGCGATCGGGCCCAAACATCTTGGCAAGCAATGAAAACACTCTCTCACACGCAGCCGAATTAGGAGTCATGCTGAACGCAATCCTTGCTGCTTTCGCCCACGTGGGGAACTTGGTGTGGTTGGATGACCACCAAGCAAGAACTTCCCGTGTGAACGTTGGGACCTCCGAATGATCGATCGTAGTCCCATCACAGGCGGCCAGGTACGCGGGAAGCTCATCCAGCAACCTTTGTCGCACGGAAGGTAAATGGCCAAATGCAGGGATCTCGACCAGCCGATGCACCCAAATTGCATCCACCTTGTTATTGGCAAAGGCGGGGTTGAATGCACGCAAGAGCCCGGTGCGCCGGTGCTGCTCTCCGCAGTGATATGGAGAGGCACACTGATCATTGAGCCGATCTTCGAGATACTGAAAAGCGCCTCGTACCTGCTGCACAAGCAATGACCATTCAGGCAAAGCAGTTGCGTCGATTGCCCGTCGCATCTCCTGTTCATCAAACACACCTAACGTCGTGCCATCGTCATACGTAATCACCCAACCTCCGCGCTGACGGGCGTCCGGCACATGCGAGATCACACCCTTAAACCAGCGGTGGTAGGGAGCTTCATAGTACTCATTGGTTTTGGTGCCTACATCCAGCTTTGCACCGGCACGCAACAAGCTTGCGATGTTGGGCAGGTCAGAGGCTTCCTCACCCATGGTGCGCCCACGGCGACGGATACTCTCGAGAGCCTCATACACCAACAGGATCTCGAGACCATCGCCTTCAAGCTTGTATGTCGTTGTGCACAGAACCTCCACATCCATGGCGAGGGCGAGCTCCAATTGCAGCTGCCGTCCCTGTGTACGGATAATTCGAGCCATCGCCTTAGTCGTAGCATCTCCAATGCCACACTCTTCCAGCTTGGCCACGAACCTTTGCAAATCGCCGAAATTCTCCGCCAACTGCTTCATCACTTCCCAGCGGGACCACCAGCGGATCTTTGAGTACCCCTTCATCGTGACGTGCATCATATCGAACCATAGAGTGCGAGCGATTTGGGTGTGAGAGATCAGCGTTAGCCACGGTGTCAAAAAGTCTTCAAGAACAGCTAGCTCCATATGCTCACCTGTGTGCTGCAGGGTGTGTGAGACGCACAACATATCGACAGCGTTCGGACAAAGGTCCAACAGCTTCTGGCACGCCACACCGTTAGTGGAACAGCTATCCCGCGTGATCCCGACAACCCAATCAGGCTCCAAGTTGACCTTGCGCATGGTGCTAGAGATGTGTCGAAACAGCCCTACCCCATCCATGTGCCTTTCGACCGTACTAAAACATAGAAGGCGGTTGCCGATCGCTGAGAAATTGGCATCGACAAACCGACCGCAGACGGTCATTGCTTCCCCCATACGTGTGGTGCCGTCGAACGTGATGGTTACAAATTGTCCAGCGATCTCTTGTTGCACGAGCGCGATCTCCTTAGTCTCAATCTTGGGAATGAATGTCTTCAGATTCGAGGATTCTGACAACGCCCTCCCACCTTTTTCGAGTAACTTTCTGAGTCTCCCTTGCACCCTCTCGAGCGGAATGCCGCTCTCTAGACAAACCTCGACGACCTCCCAACGAAAGGCGACTGTCTCTCTATCGACGCTGCTGCCGGCCTCGTCCGGATACTGCTCGTAGTAGTCATCCATGAAGGACTTCCGCTCGTTCTTGGACTCCTCTGCCTTGAAGTACAAAGCCTTGTTCGACGTGTGCTTGTTCGAGAGAATGTGACCTTTGAAGATGGAGAACACCAAGGAGATCTCTTCCTTGCATGCCCGACAAAATATCTTCGCGCCGGACGGCGTAAAGGTCTCATCGGGGTAAGCCTTGATGCGGTCCGTTGGCGTGACTTGTTTGGGCTCGGGTGTCTTCCGCGCCGAGCCTTGCCGCGCGCGGCGCAAGCCGAGGGGAGGCAACTGCCTCATCTGTCGGTCTCGCTCGATGGCTGCCAGCGGGGGCGGGACATTGCCAACTTCATTTCCTTGCGAGTGCAAGGGCCCTCCGTTGTCCCTCGACGTCCCCAAGGAGGAGGAAGGAAAATTCGCGGTGCTCGATGACGCGCCTAAGGTCGACGCCGAATCTCTTTGTTCGAGCTCCGAGGACCGCACCCAGCGAGTAGACATCTTTTGCTGCTCCACCAAGAAGAACTCCACCTGCACGAGCTCGGTGGTGGCGTACATGGTGCCCGCGCCCGTGTGCTTGACCGTGCACTTGCCCAGGTTCTTGTGCCACATCTCTGCGCCGACGCTCACCTCCGCCGCCTTGGTCAGGTCGATGCCATCGATGCCCGTGTCGTTGTCGTAGCTGCCGTCGCTGTCGTCGGACTCAACGATGCTCGTGGAGCGGCGCGAGGGCGCGGTCCCAGCCCTGTCGGTCTCGGTCTCCATCTCCATGGCCTTGTCGCCGCCGTTGTCGCTCGCCTCCTCGTTCTCCTCGTTCTCCTCATCCTCAACTAAGCGCGCGCACCGCTGCTCAGCGCTGACGCCTTCCTCATCGCCGTCCGCGAGCGACGCGACGCGGCTTCGCGTACAATGGCGCTTACCTGTGAGGGGCAAAGGCAGGGGTTGAGATGCGGGCCCACGGGCTCGCGCACGGGCGCAGCAGACCAGCAGGCGGAAGGGGCAGGCATGGCTCACCTCCTCGGCCCGCCATGCGCGTGCGGCCGCCGCGGGCTTTCATTCTCCTGACATCAAGAGCACAAGAGCACCCCAGTTTATCTTAATAAAACGTCTTGTTTATGTGAGTAAGAAAAATTTTCTGTGAAAAGGCAGGGGAACGTGACCATATTGTATTCTACTGTAGGGGGGGGCATTTTACTCCTAGATAGGGGGTTATACGATTAGAAAGGGGGGTCGCCCGCCCCCAAACTTGTGGCTCACTTGTAGAGAGGGCCCAAACTTGTGACAAGTTGGAGCAGCCGCCCAAACTTGCAGAAAAATTTGCAAAAGGATTGACCTGGGCCTAATACCGACGCATCGCGTATTTGGAAACGAGGGGTACCAAATGAAGGCAAACGACCTCAGTAGGAGCCTTCTCTCTCTGGTAGGTCGATGAGAGGGGGAGGGGGAGAGGGGAGGGGACCCGGGTGGGGGAGAGAGACCAAAAGACATACCAGTTGTTTACGTTAGTGTTCTCGCCATGTACGGTAATAATTCCCCCCGGTCCCAGGGGTGTCCCCATGGTTCCCGACCGCCCTCCGCGCCCAGAGTTCCCCCGCGGAAAGAGTGAACGCACGGCGTGCACCTTCCTGGAAGTTGCTATGCGCACGCACGGCGCCCCCGCGGGGGGACCGATGCACATCGCGCCGTGCCCACGCACGGCGTGCGCAATGTGATTACAAGTCATCACATGTGCTGCGTAAAGAAACATATCTTATATGGCTTGTTTACGTAGTTGATGGCCTTAGGAAGTACGTAGAAGGAAAAAGTTGACATGCGCACGCACGGCGTATCCGCGGGGACCGATGCACATCGCGCCGTGCCCACGCACGGCGTGCGCAATGTGATTACAAGTCATCACAAGTGCTCTGTGCGAAATATCTCTTAAATTGAGTGTTTCTGTAGTTGTCGACCTTAGAAAAGCGCTGACACGCCGTTCCCCTCGGGGAAACATGCACCGCGGGGAAGCAGAGAAAAAAAGTTGGTATGCTAGTCTTCATTTAATTTTAAAATACAACTGTGGACATTCGATCGCTCAAATCGACGGATGTCCCACAATTGACGGAACGACACCTCAACCTCGTGACCTCTCGGCGGGGGTACCACGTTAGAACTTATAGCGTCATATGACATCTTGTTAGCTAGCATTCCTAGCCACATACACCGGACGAGCCATGCGCCAACCGCGCACACCCCCATCGCGGGGTAGGGGCTCCGTTGCCGTCGAAGGGCTTCGGTCCCGCAGTACTAAGGTTATACTAACACAACAATAAAACTCTGACGGAGGGCCTTTCGACGGAGCGCGACCTTGACTTCAATAGGAAAAATGGAAAAATCTCTTGACTTGGAGTGTATGAATGAAACCGCCACCATTACGGGGGAGGAGGGGGACCAACAAGTGGAGGTGCTGCTGCTTCTGCGTCGGTGTGAGCAGGGTGCGGAGAGCCTCTGAAGAGCACACTGGCGGAGGCGCGACGATTCATCGCACTACTTGTCCCAGAGATGCCTCAAGTCGTCATCGTTGAAGCCTTTGCACGCAGCTGCCGCGCTGCGAGTCCGACATCTCTGCGCAACGTGACGGCTCATGCACAATCCGATGGCATATGGCTGGATGACTTTGACACGCGCGCGCAATGTCGGGGACGCAGAAAGAGCGTTGCTGGACGAGACCGTTGGACGTTGCGCTGCAGCGTCAGAATCCTGGGTGGTGGAACAAGCGCAAGTGTGCACAAGCCAAATCGCAGAGGAGTAGACCATGCTGATGCTGAGGCCAAGGATGCAAAACAAAGGAGCCCGGGTGAACAGCTTGCCATCGACTATGATGCGCTGGCAGAGAGGGCAAGGGTTGAGGCTAGAGAAGCAGCATCCCGAGCGCCAGAGTTCTATGTGGATGCAGATTCCATCTATGCACAGATATCCCCAAAGAGAGGCCAGTTGGTACCTGTGCGTCTGATTGATTCTGATTGGCTTCTAGGCCGCGCCGCGGAGCTTGAAGCGGCCGAAAATGATGAACAGCGGGCAAAGCTCGCCGTTCCATACCGCCAAGAGTTGGAGAAGATGCATCCAGAGGCCTTTCTATCTGTTGAAGTCCTGCGTACTCTTCCTGTGAACGAGGCCGCCACTGAGTTACCAGCAGGGACGGGGCAGCTTCCTGTTGGTTCCGTTTCTCATGCATGGCTCACACCAGAGCACCCAGATCCTTTCGGAGAGCAGTTGATAGCACTGGCACAAACTATCCGAAAAGCGCAGAACGGGGAGTATCCTCGCCAGCAGAAAGGGTGGCATACGATACCTTCAGTGCAACCTTTGCGACGACTTCCGGCTCGTTTCGGTATATTTTATGATTGGGCTAGCTTGTTTCAAAAGGGGACGTATGGTCGAACTGCGGCAGAGCAGTATGCTTTTTCGGTGGCATTAAGCTCAATGCAGATCTGGTATGTTCACCAAAAGCTTATGGTCTTTCTGCTCACAAGGCAACCAGAACGATGGGCTCAGCATGGAACCCCAACTTACCATGAGCGAGGTTGGCCGACTACCGAACTAGCATGGTCCATGCTGGTCAAGCCTAATTCTAGCCAATGTTGGCCGTTGATTTATGAGGTTGGTAGCGAAAAAGGTGAAATGGACCGACGCGTGCCAATGCATCCGGAAGAGCTCCTCTGCCTTCTCGACACAAAAAAATTCACGTCTCCCAAGGCGGACAAACCCATGGTTGGACAGCTTTACTTGAAGACTGCTCAATCAGTGTATGGTGGCGCGAAGGAACTCGAATACATGGACAGCGGCTGGTGTCCGGCGGACTTTGAGCGTCTCGCACAGCTTTTTCCAATGGCCAACAAGTGCACAACGCTGAATGTTGCAAACAACGTGGTTGGGGACAGGGGCGCCTTGGCTATTGCGGCTGTTCTGAATGCGGGGGCAATGCCTAACTTAGACCATCTTGATTTTTTTGGCTGTGCTATCGGGGACACTGGCTTCGTTGCCATATTCGACGCAATTCGCGATGGAGCTGTGCCCAACCTATCATTCATCATCATGCAAAGCAATAAGGCAAATGACGGGAGTGCAAAGGCGTTTGCTTCTGCTGGATCAATGGGGGCTCTATTGAAGCTGACCGAGATCCGACTACATGTCAATTGTGTGGGCGATATGGGCGGGCTTGCCATAGCAAATGCCATTAGACAAGGCGCATTCCCTAATCTCAATTGCTTAGGGATGGTGAAGAATGAACTCGTCGTGGATGGTGGAGCAATGCTTGCGCTAAGGGACGCGTGTAATCGTCGTGAGATACGGGCTCAACTCGTGATGGCAGATCTAGATGGATGAATTGAGCCGCAAGCCGCACAAATGGTACGGCGACGTGGCGCATAGGAGTCTCTTTCGCTCCCTTGTCTGCCTCCTATTCCACGCCACTCCTCTTCTCAGGTAGGTGCCGACCTTGTTGGTTGGCAGCCCGAGCTTCTGCGCTTCAAGCAACAAGCAAGGGTCGTGTCACATCCACATCTGCTCTCTTTCTTCTTGTTCCGACCGCGACTTAAATCGAGGATCCAAATGGTATCTACCCAGCCTCTCCCTTTCCGCCGCAGAGGCTAGCCGGGGCAATTTGAAGGGCACAGACGGTTCAATTCTCGCGTGTAGAGGCCTTTGAAATGCCGTGTGGTACCTATGACCGCCGGGGGGGGGGGGCAGGAGGGAGTCGGCCTCGTTCGATCGCGCTGGTGACCGGTGTGAAAAATTCTCAAATTTCCTCAATTCTGAGATGGTCATTTTTTCACCCCTCATAAAAAACACTGTATGACTGCCCTACCCTTTGCGACTTTAGCGTCTTTTATTGTCAGTATTTGGGCTTACGTTTTGTTGTGGGGGCCCAAGGGGGGGGTCTTGGTCTTGGTCCTAATGGGCCCCGGCCGGATATGTGCTTGTTGGGTGTATATATAGGGAACTTTCTACCGAAAAAAATCCTCAAATTTTCTCAACCCTGAGAAGGTCATTTTCTTACCCCCAATAAAAAAAACTCTGTTTGACCGCCCTTCGTAGGCGGTCTCCGAATCCGATGGTAAGTAAGGGTACGGGTGGCGGTGCGGGTCTAGTCTTGGACAGGGACGAGGCTGAGGCTGAGAGGTAAAAATGGGAGGGGGTGTAGTTTCGTCACAAAGAGGACCCGTGCGGGGAAAGAAAGGGCGGGGGAGGGGGAGGAGAGGAGGGCAACGTGAGAGGAGAGAAACTCTGCCTTCTGCCTTACCCCCAGGGGAAGAGGGAAGCCCCCCCGGTATCTGTATCTGCGAGTTTCCCACTGAGTTTCCCTGAGTTTCTTCTTTCTTCCATGGCCAAAAACATACTGTGTTTACTGTGTTTGGAGAGTGAACCCGCTGAGTTTCACGCGTAGGGGCACAAAAGACAAAAGGAATGAAGGGGGTAGTGTAAGTGTAAGTGTAAAGAAAGGAGAAAGGGAAAGGGAGAAGGGAGTGGGTATACGGTATACGGTATACTGGGGTATAGGCGATGGCGTGTCAGTACCGTAAGTGCCGCGTGGTCCTTTCTAGCTAGCGGTAGTGGCCTGAATCTTCAGATGTTTTTTTCAAGTTGATGTTGATATGTGATTGGGGCTTTTGCCTGGCCCACAGGGGCGGGGCGGCGGGGCCCCCTCCCCCTCCCCCCTGTATGTAGAAGCAGAAAGCTTTCCCGGTTGAGCCCCCCCCCCTGTATCTTGCCCGTCCGCGCGGCTCTCGGACGCCCGACGGTCGGGGCTGGGAGAGAACGAGCGAGCGAGAGAGAGAGAGAGAAAGGGGGAGGGAGGGAGGGAGAGGGAGAGGGAGAGGGAGAGGGAGAGGGAGAGGGAGAGGGAGAGGGAGAGGGAGAGGAGGAGAGGGAGAGGGAGAGGAGGAGAGGGAGAGGGAGAGGAGGAGAGGGAGAGGGGGAGAGAGGGAGGGAGGGAGGGAGGGAGAGGGAGGGAGAGAGACGGGGAAGAGGGAGAGGAGACCAAGAGTGGGAGGGAGGGAGCGAAGGGTGGAAAGGGAGAGGAAGAGAGGGGGGCAGGTGGGTGTTGGAGGGAGAGAGCGAGGGAGAGAGAGAGGGCGCGAGGTACGAGCGAGCGAACGAAAGGGAGAGGGAGGCAGGTAAAGAGGGAGAGAGGGAGAGAGAGAGCACGACGAGAAAAGGAAGCCCGAGAGTGAGAGGGCACGGAGAGAGGGGAGTCTGTCAACGAGGCAAGTGCACAAACTCTTCCTCTCTCTCTTGGCTAGATGCAACGCTCGCTCCTCCTCCCACCGCTGCCGCGCGGTGGTCGCCATCTCACATCCGCTATCCTACGCTCCTCAAGCAGAGAGCTGGTGCAGGGCTCCTTGCCCAGCATGTCGCCCCGGCCTCGCTCTGCCTCTCTCCGTGTCACCCGCCTCGGCCAGCGCTGCATGAGCTCCGGCCTGCTCCACTCCTCGCGAATTCCGACGATGCATTTCCAGGATTCTCTGCCTAAGATGCCCATACCTGCACTTGACAAGACGCTCGAGCGCTTCGTCTACTTTGCGCAGCCGCTGCTCGAAGATGACGACGAGCTTCTCCTTGCACAGCGCGCCGCATTCGCCTTTGCGAGGCAGGAAGGCCCGCAGCTGCAAGCGGAGCTTCTCGAGGCTGATAAGGGTACATATACTTCGTACATCTCGCAGCCTTGGTTTGAGATGTATTTGCGTGACCGCTCACCATTGCTGCTCAACTTCAACCCGCAGCTCACTTTTCAGGATGAGCAGGCACCCACCTCGCAAACAAATCGCGCCGCGCGGCTGTGCCACTCGGCGGGCCTCTTCCTCAAGGCTCTGGAAAAGGGCGTTCTCGAACCCGACATCTTCCACACCGCACCGAAGAAGTCGAAACACCCTCTCTGGCCGGAGGTGATCCGCCTGCTTCCCAGATCAATCGCGTTTTACGGTGCGGCGGCCACCGGGGCCTATGCCCTCGATATGTCTCAGTACGCCAACCTCTTCCGCTCGACACGGGTGCCCCAGCTTGGGCGAGACGAGTTGTGCTCTGTGGCTGACTCACGCCATATCCTCGTGCAGCGGGGTGGAGCCATGTGGACGGTCGAACTCTTTGATGAGGCAGGCAACACGGTGCCGACAGCGCAGCTGCAGGGCGCCCTTGACGCGATCGTTTCGTCTCCGGGTTCGGCGGCGGACAAACCTGGCGTGGGGTTCCTCACAGGCCTCCCGCGCGATGAATGGGCCACCCTTCGCGCTTCCCTTGCAAGCGCAGACGGCACCAATAGCTTAGCGCTGCGCGCCATCGATGAGGCGGTCTTTGCCCTATGCCTCGATGACACGGCACCTGAAGAGCTGGGAGCTGTGAATCGCGCCATGCTGCACGGCAAGGGGACGGATCGCTGGCTGGACAAATCGTTCCAGCTGATTGTCACCGCGAACGCCAAGGCCGCCATCAATTTTGAGCACTCTTGGGGCGACGGCGTCGCTGTGCTCCGCTTCGCCAATGAGATTTACGACTACTCGGTCGGCATGCCGACCAGCGAGTCGCCCGCGCCGCACAAGACCATGCCGAAGGAACTCAAATTCGTGCTGCCTCCTCCGCTCGCCGAATCGGTGAACGACGCTGCCAAACGCTTCGATGCGACCATCTGCGGCACCCAGCTGGCAACCGTGATGGCCGACCACTTTACGACAGGGGCGCTCAAGCGGGCGGGCGTTTCCCCGGACGGGATGATGCAGATGGCTTTCCAACTCGCCATGGCCAAGCTGCGTGGAACCACGGTCTCGACGTATGAGAGTGCATCGACCGCGGCCTTCAAGCACGGACGCACCGAGACGATCCGCTCGGCCACACCAGAGTCTAGGGCCTTCACAGAGGCCTTTTGCAACGGCAGCGAGCCGATATCGCGGAAGGCGGCGCTCATGCGTGCTGCCGTGCGTAACCATACGCGAGTGACGCGTGATGCGATGACGGGTAACGGAATGGACCGGCACCTCTTTGTCCTGGCGCAGATGGCCAAGGAGAGGGGACTCAAGCCTGCCATCTTTGAGAGTGCCGCCTATCACAAGCTGTCGAAGATCATCATTTCGACCAGCACGCTCTCGTCCCACGCACTCGCAAACGGAGGCTTCGGCCCGTTTCATCCCGACTGCTTTGCTGTGGGCTATGCCATCCGGCCGGACGTCTCTGGAGCGCAGGCGAGTTGTTGTCACTTGTTGACCTCGCCCAGCTAGCCCCAAGAGTGCACGGTGGTCGTGAGCGGTCCTAGACAGCACGGGCCCCTTGGTGGCAGTACATGTGCTTCCGCTCATTCGCCTTCCCGTCGGATTGATCAGGTCATGACGTACAACGGCCAAGCGGACGACTTTGCGAACTGCATCGGTGAGGCCATGAAGGAAATGCGGATGACAATGGAAGTTTCCTCAGACTAGAACTGGCGTGTCACCATCAGCGCACTACTTGGCTCGGTGTATTCTCGGCAGCGCTAAACCTTGGTGTGCCCTCAGTGTAGCCTATGTTTGCATTCAAGCTAATTTACCTTCTCTGAGACCATCTTTGGGTTGCTCTCGTGCCCCATTACATGATCGGATGACACATGTACATGATCGGATGACATTTGACAACCGGTTGCAACACCTATTTTAGCACGGCACGAGGTTGCAGTGGGCAGTGGGGCAAGCCAATCGAGCGACTCTGTATAGATTTCGTGTGCATGCCGAAAGCCGAATACGGCGTGTCGTCGGAGGCGCGCAAGGTGTGGGCATTCCCGTGGGGAGAGCGAGCGTAAAGGAAGAAACGGAGAAACAGAAAGGCGGGGGGAGGGGATAGGCGTTAACTCCTTACTGCCGGGTCGAAGCGCCGAAATCGGCGGTTCTCTCTAGCGCGTTTGCACCATGGCCTGCCGTGGAAGAGCGCCTCTGACGAGTTGGGATGGCCCATAGGGCCTGAGGGCAATGAGGAAGGGGCCATGCCGGCGGCAGACGCGGCTGAGGAGACGACTTCAGAGGTGCTGACGGGCTGCGAGGAAGGCAGGCAGGCGGGCGAGGGCGAGGGCGAGGACGGCGGCGAGAACGACATCGAGCGAGCAGCAAGAGGCGAGGGTGAGTGAGAGGAGGGCTGTGATGGCAGTCCACCAGGCCCATGCTCTCGTGATGATGAGGTGTCGGCGATCCCGTCTGCCGTCTGGAAGGGGAATCGCACCATAACGGGGAAGTGAGAAGTGAGGGGCAATCCTGCCGCACAAGATTCCAAAAGACTTACCGAATAAGACGAGAGAAATGCGGTGAGCCTAAGGGGGAGATACAAAGAGGTCGCAAATTAAACCTGATTGCAATCACTGAAGTAGATAGAGAAACACGGGGAAGAAAGCGAATTAAACCTATTTGCGAGGCGCCTAGCTAGGATCCTAGGATGAAGAAAGGGGGGGAAACTTCCCTTGTCTTCGAGAGAAAGAGAGAGGGAGCGCTCCACAACCCAAGATCCTGTGCGTCCACGCGAAGCTTTTGACCGAGAACGAGAGGCGAAAGCAGAGAATTATACAACGATAAATACTACAACGACGAAGAGAAGAGAGAAGCCTAACGAGTGTCGATTCGCGAATGCGACAGCCTCTTACGCGAAAAAAGGCAATAAAGGCTGAGAAAAGTGCGCGCTGATTTTTGGGCGAGGAGCCCTTTCGACCCCCCCCCCTTCTCCCCCCCCCCCCCGCCCCCGGTCCCTGCGTCGGTGCAACGAGCGGGTGGCGCACGGGCGATATGAAGCCGAGACACCTCTCCCGGCATTCTTTTTCTTTTGCGTTTTCACGTTGATTATTTATGAAAGCGAAGCGCCGAAATCGGCGCTTCAGTTTCTCAACCAATTTTGGCCAAGAAACATGCATGCCTAGTTGATTGATAAACATGGCTGCGAGGCCAGAAAAATTGAAGAAACTGAGGGGAAGCGCCGATTTCGGCGCTCCGGCAGTAAGGAGTTAAAAGTCCGTTTGAGCAGGAGAGAGAGCGGGAAGAGAGAGAAAGAGAGAGAACTACTAGTAGGGGAAGAGAGGAGATGAAGGGGGGGGAAGGGAGTGAGGGGACGTCCGGTCCAAATTTAACCCTAGTAACTTCCCCTGTACTCTATTCCTCTACTCGTCCTCGAAAGGCTTCTCCGAACCGACGGCTTCATCGGTGGAGGTCGGCACGGCACCCGGAGGGGGGGAGGGGGAGGAGGGGGGAGAAGGGGAGAGGGAGGGGAACGTCCTGCTGCGCATGCGAGTGGCGTGCATCGGCCGTCGGATCGACGTGCTCGTCGTGCTCTTCCGCCTGCTCAACGCCTCGCTGGTCTGGACGCAATTTGACCCGGATGAGTTCTGGCAGGCACACGAGGCCGCGCATCGCCTCGCCTTTGGATACGGCCACCGAACGTGGGAGTGGACGCACGCGATCCGCTCACACGCACACGTGCTGCCACTTGCGCTCACAATCTACCTGCTTCGTATGCTCCGCCTCGACTCACCCGCCGCTGTGGCATGGGCGCCTCGAGCCGTTCAGGCGATCGCGAGCGGAGCGGCTGACCTGTGCCTACGCGACTTCAGTGCCGCTTACTTTGGCAGCGCTTCCGTCGGGAACATGACTCTGATTTGTTCCCTCTGCTGCTGGTTCACTTGGTATGCGGGAGTGCGGGCGTATTCTTCCTCTATGGAAGCCACGCTCATCTGTGTGATCGCAAAGCACATGGCTGCTCCGGTTCCGGCTGGATACAGCGCGGCCGGACAGCGGGCGTGGTGGCACCTCCGGCCACGGCTGGGATCTGCGCTTATCGCTTTGACCTTCCTGGTCCGGCCCTCAAGTTTGCCGCTCACGTTGACCCTGAGCCTCGTGCTCGGGCTCTCTGCATCGACGCGCTATCAGATGTTGAGACCATTAGAGCCTACCATGTCTGCCGCACCAAGTTCGAAAGATGGTTCGGCTCAAAAGGCAAGTACCGGGGCCCCGACCGGTTTGCACTGTGTCGCGGAAGCACGTGATAGTGCGGCAAAGACCCTCCTGTCGGAAGCCGATGCAAGTTCTTCCACAGTGGACTGGGCGGCGCTCTGCTTTCCTGCAGTTGCAGTGGTATGCGTTGTCACACTTATCGACTGCGCCTTGTACAATCGGCTGGTTCTCCCTGCTATTGGTTTTCTCCGCTTCAATCTTCAATCTGGCGCAGGGGCCTCCGAATACTACGGCACACATCCGTGGCACTGGTATGTGGTGGGTGCCTTACCTGCAATTCTCGCCGCTCAGGCGCCTCTGCTTGCTCTGGGTGTCCGAGCAGCAACCCCTCGGCAACGTTGGCTACTAGCGCCGCCTACCCTGCTGCTATTGATGCTATCATCACGCCCGCACAAGGAGCTTCGCTTCCTGTTGCCAGTGCTTCCGTTTGCGTTCTGCTTCTGCGGGCGCGCTTTGGCCGGACTGGGTGCGCGCCACCGTACCACAGTGCTGGTCATCATCGCGTCGACAAACGCGCCCATTGCGTTGTACCTCTCGATGGTGCACCAGCGCGCACCGGTTGCGGTCATGGCAGCATTGCGATCGGAGTCCGTCGCGTGTTCCTCCGCTACGCAGTCGATCTCTGTCGATTTGCTCACGCGATGCCACCAGACACCGGGGCACGCCTTTTTGCACAGCCCGAATGTCACTCTTTCTATTTTAGACTGTGCGCCTCCAAGTCTTGGCTTCGATGCTGCTTCTCTGGCACAGCGCTTCCCCGAGGCGCGGGGATCCCGTTGCACAAATGACTGCGATTGCTTTTTCGCCGCTCCCGGCGCGGCTATTCAGCGGCGGATGCGTGACGCGTTACGTAAGCATGCGGCGCCATCCCACGTGGTGCTATTCGATGAGTTGCTTGCAAATGCCGAGGTGAGTCGGACACTTCGAAAGACCGGATTCAGGGAGGTCTTGCGATTCTTTCATGCGATCGAGTGGGACGGCTGGGATGGGTGGTCCCCCGGATGGCGGTTTGTTGATCTCGTCCTGCTGCGGAGGAGAGGTGCGTGCGCAAGCAAACGCAAACGGCGCAGGCGCTTGGGTTCACACGTCGAGTAGTAATAGTAGTGCATAAACCAAGCTGAATATTAGAGCGTACTAACTAAGATAGTGCCTCTAGCTGCCACTTACTTGGCAACAACACGACGAACCTTAGTGCAGACTGGTTTGATGTTGCATGTTGTGATACAATGATCTTCCGTGTTAGGTGAGTGTTAGTGTGAGTGTCCGTGTTCAGGTGTTGAGTGCAAGTCACACGTGGGAACTCAATAGGGAGCTCCAATACCAATACCAATGCCAATTTGACGACTAAGTTTATACTTAGTTCACCATGGGGAGGCGCCTCGTGCGCCCTCCCCTCCGGGCTCCAACTCCCCTCCGGGGGCGGGGGCGGGGGCTCCGCTTTTTCTTTTGCTAGCGCGCGCGCGCGCAGGGCGCATGTCACGCGGACACTAGTAGTATGTACTTTCTAGCATGGGGCATGGCCTAGGAACTAGGAAGATGAGGGGCATGCAGCATGCAGTTGCACCGGACTGAGCGTGCTGTGACTTCGAACCCATGGTCCATATGACATCCCCCCCACACCGGTGAGGCGCGTGTGTAACCTGCCTGTAACCCCCGCTCCAACTCCAACTCCAACACCAGCACGTACTGAGTACGAGTACGTACTGCGAGTATTCAATTCTCAATACTCAATACTCAGGCAGATTGCCTTCGCCTTCATCCTCCATCCTTCATCCGGAGGGCGTAGAGTGGACGAGTGGGATGGTTTGGCCCCCCCGCGTGACTTGCAACTGCTTGATGAAGTGGACTCTAGCGTAGTATGTACTACTAGTATAAAGTAGTAGTACTACTACTATTCTTTATTCATGGTACACATGCGGGAACGCAGCAGAGAGGAGAGAGAGAGCAGAGCCACAGAGAATAGAAGAGACGAAAGAACTTACTCCTAGAGTACAACTAAAGTAGAACAGAGAGAAGATGAGATCCATCGATTCCCAGAGGGGGAAGAGAAGATGAAATAAGAAGAAGACAAGTAAGAGTTAGAGGAGAAGAGAGAGAAGAGAGA
The DNA here is from genome assembly GCA_018136815.1 of Isochrysis galbana. Classification (NCBI taxonomy): domain Eukaryota; phylum Haptophyta; order Isochrysidales; family Isochrysidaceae; genus Isochrysis; species Isochrysis galbana. Next base: position 1,496,080 of record CM030940.1, on the reverse strand, counting down.
GAAGGGAGAGAGAGAGGGGGCGAGTGGGGGGGGCGAGCTCTCTGTCGGCGCCGTCGCGACGGGCGCCGCCGCCGCTCTCTCCCTCCCTCCCTCCCTCGCGCTCTCCGCCCTCGCAGCGGGCGGGCGGGCGGGCCGCGTGTGTGCGCGAGAGGCGCATCCGCCAGGCACACCTTTGCCGAGCCTCGCCCTATGGATTCGGTCGAGGCTGCCCGTGATGAGGCCACTCGTGCGAGAGAGAAAGCCAAGGAGAACTTACGCAAGCTGATGGAGGCGAAGAAGGAGGCCAAGGAAGCGCACAACGCGCGCGAGCAGATGGAGCAGCAGCTCGAGCGCATGAGGCAGATGTGCCAGAGCGCGCAGAGAGAGAGGGACGAGGCGAGGGCCGCGCTCGCTGCCTCAGGTCTCGGAGCGCACGTGCAGGAGGGCGAGGCTGAGCCAGGTGCTCAGGAGGGTGCCTCTTGGACCATGGCCGAGCTCTCGGCGAGGCTTGAAGAGCGCGAGATCGAGCGCGACGCGCTGATGGAAACGCTCAGCCAGCTGTCCTCGTCGCTCGGAGTCGATCAGCAGCTCTCCGACTACGAGACGCGCATCGAGGAGCTGCTGCACGAAAATGATGAGCTGCGTGTGCGAGCAGGGCTCACAGACGCCGACATCCTACTGGTCTACCCCTCAGCCCAGAAGCGCAAGGATGAACAAGCTAGTGAGGCTGCGATGGTTCAGGCAGTGGCAAACTCCAAGGAGAAGGCGAGAGCCGATGTGGACAGCCAGATCGTTGAGGCAGTCAAGAGCGCAACTTCACCGTTGGAAGAGACACACGCAGCGTCGATCGCTGAGGCTGTCGCAGCGGTCAAGGTAGAGGCGGTCGTCGAACATTCAGCTGCGGTGAAAGAAGCCGTCTCTGCGGTCGTGGCCGAAGCCGTTGCGGCAGCCAAAGCAGAGGCAGAGGCGGAGCGCGCGCTTGCGATCAACGAGGCTGCTGCGATGGCGCGAGAGGCTGCGCTAGCCGAGGCTTCGGCAGCGGCGGCGGCCAAAGAGGCCACTGTATCCGCGACGGTGGCCGAGGCTGTTGCGGCTGCTAGGGCGGAGGCGGAGGCGGAGCGCGAGTTCGCAATCAACGAGGCTGTTGCGGCCGCACGAGAGGCCGCGATGGCCGAGGCTTCGGGGACGGCGGCGGCAGCTCACGGCGATACTCAAGTCGCCCAGGCGGCTGCCGTATCCGCGGCGGTGGCCGAGGCTGTTGCGGCGGCAAAGGCGGAGGCGGAGGCGGAGCGCGCGTTTGCGATCAACGAGGCTGCTGCGGCTGCGCGAGAGGCCGCGTTGGTCGAGGCGTCGGCGGCGGCGGCGGGCCAAGAGGCCACCGAGTCCGCTGCGGTGGCTGAGGCCGTCGCGGCCGCCCGGGCGGAGGCAGAGGCGGAGCGCGCGCTTGCCATCAATGAGGCTGCTGCGGCCGCGCGAGAGGCCGCGCTGGCCGAGGCTTCGGCAGCGGCGGCGGCCCAAGAGACCACCGTATCCGCGGCAGTGGCCGAGGCTGTTGCGGCCGCTAGAGCGGAGGCAGAGGCGGAGCGCGCGTTCGCGATCAACGAGGCTGTTGCGGCCGCTAGGGCGGAGGCGGAGGCGGAGCGCGCGTTTGCGATCAACGAGGCTGCTGCGGCCGCGCGAGAGGCTGCGATGGCCGAGGCGGCGGCGGCGGCAGCGGCCCAAAAGGCCTCCGTGTCCGCGGCAGTGGCCGAGGCTGTTGCGGCGGCAAAGGCGGAGGCTGAGGCGGAGCGCGCGTTTGCGATCAACGAGGCTGCTGCGGCCGCGCGAGAGGCCACGATGGCCGAGGCTTCGGTGGCGGCGGCGGCGACCGAGGAAGCCACCGTGTCCGTGGCAGTGGCCGAGGCAGTGGCGGCCGCTAGGGCGGAGGCGGAGGCGGAGCGCGCGTTTGCGATCAACGAGGCTGCTGCGGCCGCGCGAGAGGCTGCGATGGCCGAGGCGGCGGCGGCGGCAGCGGCCCAAGAGGCCTCCGTGTCCGCGGCAGTGGCCGAGGCTGTTGCGGCGGCAAAGGCGGAGGCTGAGGCGGAGCGCGCGTTTGCGATCAACGAGGCTGCTGCGGCCGCGCGAGAGGCCGCGCTGGCCGAGGCGGCGGCGGCGGCGGCGGCCGCTCACGGCGATGCTCAAGACGCCAAGGAAGCTACTTTGTCCGCGGCAGTGGCCGAGGCTGTTGCGGCGGCAAAGGCGGAGGCTGAGGCGGAGCGCGCGTTTGCGATCAACGAGGCTGCTGCGGCCGCGCGAGAGGCCGCGCTGGCCGAGGCGGCGGCGGCGGCGGCGGCCGCTCACGGCGATGCTCAAGACGCCAAGGAAGCTACCTTGTCCGCGGCAGTGGCCGAGGCAGTTGCGGCGGCAAAGGCGGAGGCTGAGGCGGAGCGCGCGTTTGCGATCAACGAGGCGGTTGCGGCCGCCCGAGAGGCCGCGCTAGCCGAGGCGGCGGCGGCGGCGGCGGTGGCTCACTGTGATGCTCAAAACGCCCAGGAGGCTGCCATATCCGCGGCGGTGGCCGAGGCAGTTGCGGCTGCTAGGGCGGAGGCGGAGGCGGAGCGCGCGTTTGCGATCAACGAGGCCGTTGTTACCGCGCGAGAGGCTGCGATGGCCGAGGCGGCGGCGGCGGCAGCGGCCCAAGAGGCCTCCGTGTCCGCGGCAGTGGCCGAGGCTGTTGCGGCCGCCAGGGCTGAGGCTGAGGCGCAGCGCGCCTTTGCGATCAACGAGGCTGCTGCGGCCGCACGAGAGGCCGCGATGGCCGAGGCTTCGGTGGCGGCGGCGGCGACCGAGGAAGCCACCGTGTCCGCGGCAGTGGCCGAGGCAGTGGCGGCCGCTAGGGCGGAGGCGGAGGCGGAGCGCGCGTTTGCGATCAACGAGGCTGCTGCGGCCGCGCGAGAGGCCGCGCTGGCCGAGGCGGCGGCGGCGGCGGCGGCCGCTCACGGCGATGCTCAAGACGCCAAGGAAGCTACCTTGTCCGCGGCAGTGGCCGAGGCTGTTGCGGCGGCAAAGGCGGAGGCTGAGGCGGAGCGCGCGTTTGCGATCAACGAGGCGGTTGCGGCCGCCCGAGAGGCTGCGCTGGCCGAGGCGGCGGCGACGGCGGCGGCGGCCCAAGAGGCTGCCATATCCGCGGCGGTGGCCGAGGCCGTCGCGGTCGCCCGGGCTGAGGCGGAGGCGGAGCGCGTGTTTGCGATCAACGAGGCTGCTGCGGCCGCGCGAGAGGCCGCGCTGGCCGAGGCTTCAGCGGCGGCTTGCGGCGATGCTCAAGTCGCCCAAGAGGCTGCTGTGTCCGCGGCAGTGGCCGAGGCAGTTGCGGCGGCGAAGGCGGAGGCGGCGGGGGAGCGCACGTTTGCGATCAATGAGGCTGCTGCGGCCGCGCGAGAGGCTGCGATGGCTGAAGCATCAGCTTCCGCCATGGCGGCACAAGCGGCAGCAACGCAAGCCCAAGGCGCCGCTCTTGCTGCGGCAAAAGCGGCGATGGAGGCCGAGTACAAGGCGTTAATGGATGAGGCTGTCGCTTCGGCCGTCGCGAACGCACGTGATACCTTCGAGCGTGAGCACCAAGAGCGAGCCGCCCTGCAGACTGAGATGTTCACGTCAGAGAGGGGGGATCTCTTGGCCACGATCCAGCGCCTCGAGACGCAAGTCGCATCACTCTCCGAGGCCCTTCAAGAAGGCGGCTCGGCGTCTGCAGCCCAACTCGATGTGGCGGCGGCGAGGGCAACTGAGGAAGCGAGGGCGGAGGCTACCGCGATCCTCGCTGATCGCGAGGCCGAATTCGGGCGGCTTCTCCAAGCGAAACAAGCAGAACTGGCCGCGCGCGAATCTGAGTTCTCGCGCGATCAAGACGAGATGTTCGGCACCATTAGCAAGCTAGAGGAGGAGCTTGAGAAGCTCCGTGCGTCATCTGGCGCGCCAGCCGCTGCCGACATCTCCTCCTCTGCTAGCGATGACGTGCTTGTGGAGCTGCAGTCTCAGCTCGTCGCAGCTATCAGCGATAGGGAGACGAGCGCGGCCGAGCTGATGCGCTGTCAGGAGGAGCTGGCTGTGTGCAAAGCAGAGCTGCTCGATCTACGCTTGTCGCTCGAGGAGTCATCGTCGCGATTGGTAGCCTCAGATAAGAGCGCCGAGACTGTACCACCGGGCCCGTCCAATTCGGCCGCGGATGCGGTGAAGCGCACGCTGTCGAATTTCAAGCCATTCGTGAAGAAGCCGCCCAAATAAGCCGTAGACATAGCCAGATCACGAGTCACAAGTGAGTCGCCAAGAGTGCAAATACATGAACGTGGCGCGTATACTTGTGCTGCCAATGGCGGTGTTCTTGATCGCTGCGTGTTGTGTGCGGTGTGCGCGCATATCATGCGCGTAAATGTGCTCGTGGGGGGCACGTGAGGTCGTGTCCCGTCGAAAGTGGACCCTCGAGTTTAGTTTTATTTTCTTTACATAAATGTTGTAGTTTATTTACCAATGACATACACGAATTTGGGTTATTTAATGTAAACCGGCCAGCATGCTAGAGCTAGACATAAAGGATAAATAAATAAATAAACGTTTCAATATTCTCGCCTCGCCTCGCTCGTGGCCTAGGATCTCCACCGTGTAGCGTGTATCCACGCCTATTCGCTCCCTAATCCTCCCCCCTCTAACCTGCCTTGCGGCTCATCCCCTTGTGCACTACCTACAACCTAGGGGCTGGGTTGTGGGGCGTGCTCGGGCTGGGCGGGGTGCTCCTGTCCCTAGCGGTGCTGCTCTCACTAAGTAAGGGAAACGTGTTGCGGATGTACTTGCGGCTGCTTTCGGGAGCCGACAAATTGCAAATTGTGAGAAGTGAGAAGTTGCTCACGAGAAGTTTGGGTAGTCCGCTACAAGATTCCCGCAAGTTTGGCCGAGAAAATTGGGCGACTTTTGCTAGAAGTATTGATTGACCTCGGCCTAGCCAGAAGAATCATTATCGCCGGAGGGGGGAGCTGCCGTTCTGTCGCATCCGCGATCGACCTTTTTGTTTTAGAAGATTAGAAGTTATTGTTTGCGTTTCTATGTTCCCTCCTTGCAGGCTAGCCACTAGTCACCGTCGCAGGGTCCTACATTCGCCCATTCGCCCTCTTTGCCCTCGCCTCCTTTGTCGCCTCCCTTGTCGCCTGCTTGCCCCTCACCTGGCTTACCTCCTTGCGTGCTCCTCGCGTTTTTAGGCTAAGTCGCGCGTTCAGGTATCGCCGGTGCAAGGAACCGCCCCCTTGCGTGACCCTGATTCTCCCTCAGGTGTTGGCCGTTGGATTATATCGTGGCGCTATTTTACTTCGGTCTTCATCAACTCCAACTCACTTAAGGGTTTTCGAAAGATTCCCTCCTTATTCCTGTGCGTAACTGTCTGTCGCCCCCGTCGGATCGTCCGTCGCCTCGTCGCTCTCTTGTCGGCATTCTCTTCATTGTTCGGTCTGTCAGCAGGCTCCTGTGCGTTCCGTGATAAGGATACGTTAGTGTGGAGAGTGTTGACGTGAGTGTAGTGTCATCTCGTCGGTCCATCGGACCCTAGCCGTCTGTCGTCTGTCGTTCTTCGTTCGTTCGTCGCTCTTGTTCTCGTTCTCGTTCCCGTTCTCGTCCCTCGTTCTCAACACTACCTCAATACCAAACCTCTCCACCCTCTCAGTCTCAGCCTATCCGTCCCGATCCGCCCAGCCATGTCCGCTCCGTCGTCGCGCTCGCCCTCGCCCAAGCCCGTCCTCCCGCCTTCCTTTGCTGAGGAGGTGGTCCAGCCCGCCATTCTGTCGTATTCATCCTAGATGATGCGATTTCCAGGCTCTTGTCTTCAGGTCCTTCGCCTTGCGGCCACACGGTGAAGCTCAGGTACTTCTAGGTTGGTAGGGTGAGCCGCTGGCTGACGACGAGTACATCGTTGAGAAGTTGCTCGATCGTCGTAGCCATGGCGATTCTATTGAGTACCTCGTGAAGTGGCGTGGCTATTCTATTCGAGAAGCCACCTGGGTGCCTCGTTCCGAGTTGCTCCGTCGGCCATCTCGTTCATCTCGTCGTCGGGCCATCAGGCCATCTCGTTACATCTCGTTCATCTCGTTACAATCCAAGCTGCGGCCTCTCCGCTACGTGGGAAGTTACAACGGAGACACGCTCCGGCCGTCGCGGCTCCGCTCGACGCGACACATTCCATCACTCCCGGCCATCTCAGCCGCGCCTCCCGCCGATCGTTTCCCTTCCGTATCGTCGCATATCGAGCCCATGTTCATGCTCGATCCGTCACGTTCCTCCCTCCCCTCTCTCTTCTCTCTCTCTCTCTCTCTTCCCTCTTCCTCCTCTCTTCCCTGCGGCGCAGGGTCGGTGTGCCAAAGTAACTCGGAGTGCTGTGGTGAATACACGTGTCGTAGTGGTACCTGCAGATCTGATGACTGATTGGCTAGCACGGAACAAAGTGAAAGGCGTTTTCGTTTCGTGCTCATAATGACACATAGAGACCTTGCCTTGTCGCTCCTTTACCATGGCTCTCCCACACCTGAGACGGGAGACCCAGGTATACACGAGTTCGAAGAGCACTGGCGAAGGGGAGTGCGGTATACATCCGATGCACTCATTGAAGACGATCCTTTCAAGACAAGTGTGAGGAGAGGTCCTGCATGCGGCTGCGCGGCGGCCACGTCATGCGTGACGAGGAGGCCGCTGGAATTTTCATCGAGGGGGGGCACGCACTAGTAACCATGCATCCCCTTGCTCGCAAGAGCGCCCTCATGGTGAGCTCGGCCCGGTGTCCTAGGACCGAGCTTTTTTGTATTTGATGTTGCTGGGCCTTGTGGGTTCAATCTTTACGGGAGCTGAACCCGAACCGATAAGCGGCCTTTTGTTTTTCGCGTATTTGGAAACGAGGGGTACCAAATCAAGGCAAACGACCTTGCGAGTCTCGGCCCGCGCCCACTAGGGGTCTGGGCCAGAGTGTTGATAGGGCAGGGGCTGGGGTTGATTGTACGGGCCCACCCCGGGGGGTGTCCGCGATGGAGAGAGGGGGGCGCGAGGCCCCCATTGACCCCCACTTATAAAAGTAGGTTGACATTATATAGACATACTGAATGACATGACGGTTGAAGGTTAGAATCTTACACAGATACCGCGGCATGAAACCACCCAGAACTGGAGAGCATCACGAACTTGTGCCGACAACTGGCTGGGCGTTTAGCGGTCGCCGGGGAAACATATATCACGCGCGGCGCTGACTAGCCGTCGGTTACGTCGGTTACGAATTTAAGCAGAATCCGATTAGTGTTTTCGTGTGATTGTTATTGTAAACGGACCTATGGACATTTGATGGCTCAAATTGAGTTTGTCCCAGATTCGACGGAACGCGACACGCGACACGCGACCTGTGCGATGGCGATGGTATCCTTCCTCCTCCTCGCCGGCTCGCTGGGTACATCACGTGAAATTGACAGGTGCAAAGAGAGGCCCTCTCTTCGCTCCGCCTCCGCTCTCACCTGTGGCGCGTGCCGCCTGCGCGCGCGCCATGGCCTGCTCTCAGGGGTCGTGTGCCCCCCCCCCCCCCCTCCCCCTTCAGCCCTTCAGAGGCCGCCACCTGTTGGATTGTTAGATTAGAAGTTAGAAGGTGCAGGCGTCCTATTCCGCTCCCCCCGCGCGGACGGTTTCTCGTTCGTTTCGGCCCCGGCCGCCCTCCCCCCCCCCCGCGGTATTGCGCTTCTCCCGACGGCGAGGGGTGCGACGAGTGAGGGCCGAAGGGGCCGTCTGGCCCAGCGAAGGGGGGCGAAGTATCGCGAATAAACGAGGAGATAGATTGAAAGAGGGAGGGGAGGGGAGGAGGGAAGGGGAGAGAAGCGAGGGGTCGGAAAGGAGAGAGATGAGAGAATAGAGGGTCCGTCCTTCAAGAGAGAAGAGAGGGAGAGGGGAGCGGCAGGGAGGAAGAGGAGAGAGCCGGAGAGAGGGGTATTGGGGCAAGAGAGGGGGGGGGGGGGGGGCGGAGAGGGCGAGGGAAGAGAGAGAGAGGGAGGCAGAGGGAGGGAGGGAGAGGGAGACAGAGAGAGAGGGAGAGAGAGAGGGAGAGAGAGAGAGATAAAGAGAGAGGGAGAGAGAGGGAGAGAGAGAGAGAGAGAGGGAGAGAGAGGGAGAGAGAGGGAGAGAGAGGGAGGGAGAGAGGGAGAGAGAGAGAGAGAATGAGAGAGGGAGAGAGAGAGAGGGAGAGGAGAAAAAGCAGTGAGAGAAGAGAGAAAGACCAGGGGAGAGTGGAAGGGGTGTGTAGCGGGAGAGAGAAATCGAAGAGAGAAGAACAATGGAGCCTGCGGGCGCCAACCTCTGCCGCCTGCTCTCCTCCTGGCGCCCAGAGCGTCCACCGCTCCCTCCTCTCTTCACAGCAGCGCAGCTCGACTCGGCCGTCTCTACTGCCGTCTCTCTCGCGAGGGAGGAGGCCGCTGAGGACTCCCGCAGGCAGATGGAGCCAGAGCTCGCCCGCGCTGCCGCCCACGCCAAGGCCAACGCAGAGAAGGCCACTCTAGCCGCACTGCTCAAGGCGGCCGCCGCGGCGCGGGAGTCGGCAGTGCTAGAGACGAGGAAGGCACTCGAGCACCACGTCGTACACCTGCTGCGAGCCGCTCTTGAGCCGCGGAGCTCGGATGGCGCTGAGGAGGCTAACACGTGTGATCAGGCTACGGATGCCACGGCGGACACGACCACCAGGCCGAGCGGAGCCATCGAGGACGCCATCCGTGACACCATTGAGATCGTGCAGCAGCGCGCCGCGCGAGAAGTCCAGTTCAAGGTCAAGGTGGCCGTCGCGGCGGCGAAGGAGGTGGGCGCCAAGGAAAGGCAGGAGGCAGTGCAAGCGGCGGTTGTCCGTGAGAGGAAGGCGGCAAGCGAGGCGCAAGAGATGGCCGTGACAGCAGCGCTCTCAGCCGCCAGAGATGCAGCAGCAAACGAGCGCGATGAGGCGGTTGCGGCGGCGCTCGCCGAAGCGCGGGAGGTGGCTGCCAGGGAGCGTCGGGCGGCCATCTCTGCCGCCGTAGCGCACGCCAAGAGGGAAGCGGCGAAGGAGCGCGATGCAGCCGTGGCCAAGGCTCTCTCAGAGGCCAACATTGAGGCGATCACGGAACGGAAGCGAGCTGTGATGATGGCGCTCGCCAATGCGAACCGCTCTGCACTGAAGGAGCGCGACTCAGCCGTGGCGGAGGCCATCGCCAAGACCAAGAACGAGGCCCGAGAGAAGTGCGAGGCAGTTATCGCGGAGGCTCGACGGGAAGAGAGCATACTGCGTACACTTGCTGTCACGTCAGCCTTGGCGACGGCGAGAGACACGGCTGGCCGGGAGCTGCAGGTGGCAGTCGAGTCTGCGCGGGCAGTCGCCCTCAAAGCGGGCCAGCAAGCTGTCAATGCTGAGAGGGAAGCTGCAGCGCTAGAGCGGCAAAAGGCCGCGATGGCTGCAGCTGAGCGAGCAGCCGTTCAAGAGCACATTCGGAGAGAGCGCCTGAGACACCGCCTCCGGGAGGCTGAGGGGCGTGCGGCAGCCGAGGCGCTGAGCTCTGATGACGAGCAGGGCACGAAGGAAGGTCCGGCAGCGCCGTCGATAGCCCTCATCACCACAGCCGTGACAAGTCCAAGAGAGATCGTATCCGAGATTGTACAAGTGGAGAAGGAGATCGCCTCACTAGCTCGAGGCCAGCGTGCGTCTCTGAACGGTGAGGCAGTGCCTCAGACGCAGTTGGAAGCGGCCCTGAGGGCAGCAGAAGCCGTGCGGGTGGCGGCGGTGGCGACCACGCTCCGTGCATCATGCGCTACGCCTCCCACATCAACATAGAGCCCGCGTTGCTACACTCCTATCGGTCGCCGCCATCGCACGATGTGTGGCACGCTGCATGGGACCAGCTGCGGTCTGCACCCGATACCATCTGCAAGCACTTTGCGCAGGAGTTGGCTCCAGCCGCCGATGTGGAGAGCATCAGCGTTCTGGGCAGTGATCGAGAGAATGACGAGATTGCGATCCTCATGCGCTGGCAGCTTCGCACTGCTCTCTCGCGTGTGTTGGCTCATGGCTTAATCAGCATCCATACAACAGGGCGCCGCCACATTTTGGGCTGTGTGGAGCATTTCTGCGGCTGCCCACGGTCGGATATTGCAGGTGGTCCTGGTCACTCGGCCGCTGAGCAAACGTTGATGGATGCAATTGCCGAGCTGATGGCCATCGACAGTGAGGCCGACCACGAAAGCCCGAACATCAGATTTCGTTCCTTTGTATTATCGGGCCTCAACCGCGCCTGCCTGCAAGAGTGGATTGCCATACTCGATACCGAAGTGGAAAGTATGGACAAGTTTTACCAGCCGTGGGCCTTCTTTTGATCTCATGCTCCGGCACATTAGCGACATCGGCTGTGCCCTCTCCCTTGACTAAGAATCGACGACCTCAGAAGAAGTAGTACAATCAATTATATTGGCATAGACCTGCCTTGTTCCCAATAAGCAGTCGAACTACCTCTTGCCCATGGCTCCTTCGGTGCCATCCACCACTCAGCAGCGACTGTGTGCGGTCCTAACCTAGTTCCATCGTCGCTCTCGTTTTTGTTTTCTTTGAGTTCTCTGCATCTGCCGCCCATGAGCGTCCAAAAATCGCGCTGCTAACGAGGGCGACCCGGTCTCTTCGCCGTCCGCCATTCCCTTCAAGACCGCACAATCGGAAGCTGAACGCCAAGAGCTGCTGCTTTCTCTCTGGTGGTTCATCGGCACATTGGCTGCAATCCGTGAGCGGCGCAGCAATTGATCAAAGTGCATCACTCACGCTGCTTGGGTTAACAAACATCGTGTAATCTCGCTGACCACCCTCATCTCTAGTCATTTAGCGTATGAAAATGTGTACACTTTCGATTGAGCCCCAAGCCCTGCAGCGTTTTCTGTGCCGCATATTGTTACGGCAATAAGAAGGCCAAGTGAGTGTGTAGTCTTAGTTAGGCCTTGGCAGAATGCTATCCACAAAATACAAAATCAGCAGAGGCCGAACCTCTGTGTATAACTTCTAACCCAGCCGCAGCAGCAGGTCAACCCCATCTTCTACCCCTACCCCACCCTCCCTTTACCCTTTAGGCCCAATCAGCTCAATGATTGTTTGTTGGATGTCTAACAACCACAGTGGCAACAAAGGGGGGTACGCCAGCCATCAACCGCCTCGTCGGTGCCCGCCGGGGCTACATCGATCTCTGATCGCTGATCGCGCTCTCCTGCGGAGCGCGGAGCCGATCGCCCATCTTGGTGTAAAAGAGTTCCGGCTCTGCCAGAACACTATCGTAGACAACACCCATGATTCTCTTAAAAGCGCGCCCCTACGTTGTTTTACATGAAAGGGGTTTCCCCTTTCCCCCCAGCGCGGACTCGAGGAGAGGGCACGAGAGGACGCGCTAGGGTGCACGCAGGGTCGGTGCGTGCACTGGAGGGGGGACTAGGGCCTGCCAAGAGTTGTCGGCAACTTTCCGAGCAACTTTCGGGGTGTTTGAGCGTGCGAGCAACTCACGAGCAACTCCAGGGGCCACAGGCAACATTGAGCAACATCGAGGAGCACCTACCAAGCAACTTTACCCCTAGAAGAGCACCTGATGATAATAATATAACTGAGCATTAGTACCACTACTCTCACTAGCCCTGGTACTAACACGACAACCCTTAGCGCACCTGCCCGTACGCCTCGACGCATGTTGCTGTCACAGATACATACACCTATGCACCCCTCCACATCGCCCCCCTCGCAGGCCCCCGGCTCCCATTCTAACCCCCCACAGGTTAAAATGAGGGAAAACCTATCGAGGCAGACCGACCTACGTCGGGCGACTATCCGGGGGAAAGCACCGGGGGGGGGGGGGGGAGGAACTCTCTAATCCAAGAAGAACGGCCCTTACCAGCTCGCGCCGTGAGCGGTCCTCGAGAAATAAATGACTGCGACTCGAGTAGCCTGCGCCACTTGGGATACTCTCCTCTCTCCTCGCCATTGAGCCACTCCCTTCTCTTCTCCCTCTTGTCGCCAGCCGCCCCTCACCCGTTTGCTAACGCAAACGGGGCCCATTTCTCACTGCATTCCATCGGGGGGGGGTGCAAAACCCCCCCTCTCCCTCTCTCCACTCTCTGCCTTCGTCGTCCCTGCGGCGCGTCAGCGTCGAAAGACGAGTCGGGAACCTGACGTTTGGGGCGGCAAAGGCATTGTAGGTACGGGCCTGGTCGACCTGCGCCAGAGCGGGCGCGATCGGCAGCGCACCTGTCCCGCCAGCGGCCAACAAACTTTTGTCGAGCCCAGCGAGCAGCAGTGTGGAGCACTGTGTTCTCGCTGGAGGTGTTCTCGTTGGACAAGATGATTGGGGTGCCACCGGGCGAGGAGATGGTTAAGATCACTTTCTACTCCGCGGTCTACCGCGCGCACAAGCACATCTTCGTCAGGCCATCTCTCCTTCGTCCTTCGCCGCCGAGCACCGGTCTGGCACGCGCGGGTCTGCCTAAAAATAGGTCCGGGCTTGGCCCGTGTTTCTGCCATTGGACGGCGTCGGGGGCGACGCGGAGTCAGGGGAGTGAGCGAGGGGCATGGGCGCTGTCGGCGGATCCCCTGTGGTGGGTAGTAGACTAGCAGCATGAGCGTCATCTTGAAGATTTTTTTACGCACTCTTGTACTACAAGCTTTTCCCACCTCGTTCGCGACAAGCGGCTTGCCCTCGCGCGGCGAGTGAATTACGAGTGCGACGGAAGAAATGACACCGAGACTGGGCAAAGCTATGGCACTGGCATTCAGCCACAATCACGACGTCATACACTCATGAGTGCGTGCTGATCGGCTTTGCCCAACTCTCGTCGAGACCGGAGCCGCTGCTGCAACCTACCCGCTTGCGCCCCCCCGCTCATACCGCCCGCGCCGAGCGCCCACAACGCCCAACGCAGCGGCACCCGCCAGATGCGTCCTCGGAGCTGTGGCGGATGGTGACGGCTAACAAATGCACCGCTGCCAATGGCGGGCGACGAGGAAGTGGCCTCGCCACAGACATCGAGCGAGACGTGATCGGACGCCCCGAGCGACCGACTTTCATGTGCAACACCGGCAGCACGAGGCGCGGAGCCTCTGACCTGCGGCAGCGCGGAGTTGGCGTTGGCAAGCTTGGCGCGCGTCGATTCGAGCTGTATCAGCTGCTCCTGCAGCCTTGCAGTGAGCGCCTCCACTTCGCGCGTAAGGCGGCCGACTTCGCGCTCGAGATCTTGTATCTTTTCCTTGAGATCAGCTGCCTCGGCGTGCGCCTTCTCCTTGTCCTTCTGCACACGTGACAGTTGCAGAGCCATCGACGAGTGGTCCGTCTGCAGGTGTAAGAGAGATAATGTCAGCTGCTCATGCGTCAGCTCTGATTCGCGGGTGCGCCGGCTGGGCAACTTCGAGAGCATTTCGCCATCAGTATTATGACGCTTCAAGGGACGATCCGCAGGCAGCCCGTACGGCGAAAGCCGATCCTCCAGATCATGAGACGAGGGAGCGCCACATTCTTGGGTAGGAGTCTCCTCATTCGCCTCCTGTCGGTACGTCGACGGCGGAGAGTTTGGGGGGTGGTGAGAGGGTGGCAGCGGCGTCTGCGGCGTCGGTGGCGGGCAAGGTTGTTTGTCTTGCTGGTGCTGCGCGATCCGCGTGTGCTGGGCGATCTGCTGGTTCTGTGAGAGCATGTCCTGTGCGGTGCGCAGCTCCCTGCGCAGCCCTTCGATTGTCCGCTTTTGTGACGCTACCATCTGCTGGAGCATGGGCTCGCCTACACCGCCTTGCCTCGTGTCCCTCTCGTCCGTCGCTCTGCTGAGCGCCTCTCCGAGTGCATGCACCGCACGTGCCTTCTCCTCTGCGGCCTCGTCGAGTCGTTGAGTAAGGCGAACGAGCTGGTAATTGAGACTGCCCTTCTCAAACACCATTGCGCCCATCTGCTTGCGCAGCACCGCCTCACGCTCCTCGTGGTCCTCGAGCGCCTCCTTGAGAGTGGCGAGCTCGACTCTCTCCGCACAGAGCCAAGGCGGTGGGGGGAGGCGGCGCATGGCTGCGGCCTCGGCGAGGGCACGCTGGGCGACAGAGAGCACTGCAGCCAGCGCGGCTGACCCCTCCGAGCGCACGTGAGAAGAGAGAGCCGCGGCAGAGAGCTCGAGCTCCTCCTCGAGGGAGGAGGCTGCCATCGCGCGGGAGAGTGGGGGCAGAGAGGGGAGAGAGAGAGGGGAAGCCGCGGGGGAAAGAGGAAAGAGAGAGAAAGAGAGAGAGCAGGTAGTAGGAGTACACTTTCTTTACTTTAGAAGAGAGGCGAGACTCGCTGGCCGGCTCATATCATCCAATACTCTAACTGGGTATTTGAGAAGCTATTTTAGAAGCGGCTCCCTCTTCCCTCTTCCTTGTCTCTTCCCTGCGGCTCTGGACCATGGCGCTCGCCTGCGGCCCCTCTTCAGGTCCCCATGGCTGGCCTGCAGGGGCCTGGGACCTGGGAGCGCAGCTCAGGGGGCAGGTGAGGGCCTGGAGGCTGGGGCATGGTCCTGGTGTCCTGGTCCCTCCTGCCTCTGCCTCTGCCCCTCGCTGGCTCTCGCGCCCCTGCCGGTCGACTGGAGCTGGCTGGGGGCTCCTGACCAGGGGGGGCCAGGGGGAGGAGGGGTTGGTCAGAGCGTCAGAGCGAGAAGCAGGCCAACGCGGGCCAAAGCGCGGGATCGGTGCTTGACTCTCAGGGACTCAGGGAGAGTCTAGGTAGCCTGGGTGAGTCCCCCCTGCATGCCAAGAGGCAGCGCAGGGGGTTGGATGGTTCTCGCCCCCCATGAGAGGAGTCGAGAGAGTCCCTCCATGGCGACCAATCATAAGATTAGTATTAGTCCGTCGGCCTATCCGTTCTGTTGTTCGTCGCTCTCGTTCTCGTCCATTAGCCTAAATCCAAAAAATAGTTTTTGATAGTTGACTATGAAAATGAGTATGAACGCAGACTGGCACAGGGTTGGCGTGCATCAACTTGAAACAAGCAGGTAGACAAGGCACGACATGATCACGAGTGCCACGTGTGATAGGCACGGAACAAAGGGCACGGGTGGCGGCGCGCGGGATGTGAGTACGTCCATCGCCGCGCGCCGATTGCAGCACTGCATCCTTGCACAAGGAATGGCGCTTGGCGGAGAACGCCACTAGACAATGGAAGGCTGCGGATTGTGTGAATAGCGGTAGTACAGCCGCTCGCCGATGGGCGAGCATGAACACTAAAACGTGCCGCGCGGCGCGATAAAGGCGGCCCAAATAAGTTGGAGTGAGCGCCAACGCGGCGCCACGGACAAGAACGCGCGAAATCTCCGACAAATTGTGACGTCCAACTGTCATCATTCGTTCACGTCAATCCGCTGAGGCCACCTCGGGTGGGTTGAGCGCAGTGAGCTCTTGATACGCACCGTCCCTAACCCCCTTTCTTGTCGGCATTGCGTCGATGAAGAAAATGGCGGAGGTATGTAATAGCAGCACGAGCGCCATCGCTGTGCATGCCGTCGGAAAAGAGAACCTGGAGGTGAGCGCAGTGCCAACAACGGGTCCCACCTGCGAGGCCAAATGGATGGGCGCAACTGATTCGTCACAATTCTTCATGGAAATCGGCGCATCCGAGGCTCGACACGTGCGGAGAGTCGAAACGTGCGCACCATCTGCCCTAGAGAAAACGAGGCCGCCAAGATGGACGAAAGGGAGTTGACCGACGCATCAGCGAGGTCGCCACATGAGTTCATCATATCGTCCATGACGGGCGTCATGCTCATGCTTTCGCCGATGCCGAAGAGGACAAGCGCGATCACCATTTGGCCGAGGCCGAGCTTCGGTCCCATCGCTAGCAAGGGGCTCGGTCCAATCAGAAGGAAACCGATCAGCTGTAGTAGAAGGCCTGTCAAGATGATTGGCCTCGGACCGAATCGCTCCCTGCTCATTTCATCGGGTGAGGGATACGCATTCTCAGTCAGCATTTGCTCGGATGCCACCAAGCAACAGCCCGTGCAGACTCGGCCACGATGCGCATACCTATTGGCTAGTATGCCTATCAAGGGACACGCAAGCGTATACGTTACGCTTGATATGGAGAAGAGCATGCCAATGCCAGCCTCGCTCTGTGCATGGCCAAAAGACTTGGCGTGGTCGCCTAGGGTTGGCTCAAGGAAGGCGTAATCGGAGTTGGCCAGCATCGATGCAAGCGCAATAAGGGTTATCTGCGGGTTGCGCATCAATGCCTGGAGTGGGAGAGGGAGCAGGCACGGATGAGTCGGTCGACCACGTTGCCATCAAAGCATAGCGGCAACAAGGAGCGCTCTCCGCGCTCAACACCACACCTTCATCGAGACGTCTCCCTTGGTCTCGTCGTTTGACCGTTTCCGATCGTCGGGAGGTAAGCGATAGTTGATGAGGGCCGCAGCTGGCAGCAGAGCGAGGCCGAGCACCATAAAAGGCGTCGCAAAGCCACCGAGCGCAAAAAGGATACCGCCTAGTGGTGGACCAACCATGTAGCCCTGGACCATGTGATAGGAGGTATATTGTGATAGGCGGTATAGGAGGTATGACGTGCACGACTTTGACACACGCACGCCGTCGCCTGGCATCGCTCACGGCAGGGGCGGCATGGGCATGAGCCATGCACCAATCCCGTCGAGATCTCAGTGAGGCCCATGAAAAGCGAGACATTTTGCGCATCAAGCTCCGCAATGATTGCATATGCGGCGGTCTCTTCCATCGCAGAGCCGAGGCCCTGCGTATAGCAATTGCGGAAGCACATGAGCTCACAAGCCACCGTCCCTACAGATGATTTGCTCCACCGTCTGCAAGGGCGACAAGGCATAAACGAGCCTCCGCATGCAGGCCCAGTGGACAGGCGTGCCTGCAATAAGCGGATGAAGAGGCACCATGTAGCGAATGGCGAGCCCGCTGGCAGGTAAGAAGCGAACGAGAAGCACATGGTAGACACAGACACCACTATGAGGCCAGTTGTGTACACCCACTTCTTGCCATGCCTGCTCATGAATGGCCCCGCAAAGGGTGATGTGAGAAAGATGACTGCCGGAAAGCAAGCAAAGACTATGCCCACGGCATCTTCGGACATTCCCTTCGTTTTGGCCTCTTGGGGGAAGAACGCGGGCAAGATGGAGAATAACGAGTGGCAAAGCAGGTTGCTAAAGTTGATCAGCCCCATCATCAGCAGCTGTACCACAATGGATGGATGGATGCATCGGAAGATTAATGGGGGAGAGTTGTAACTTGGGGCAAAACAGCCGATTGCATGCCTCTATGGTCTACACCGCCCGGACTTCGTCAGCACACCTTGTTGTGCTGAAGGCCTATTCGCCCCATGTTAGCCGCCGCAATCCACCCTCACTGCGCTGCGACACGAGACCTGGTGTGGTTAACCAGGAGAGCGGCAAGTGAGTGGATAGCGCTTGAGCGGCCAATCTGCTTACAGCAGCCTGCTGCGCAGACACGGCGTACAGCGCAGAGCCAGAGAGAGAGAGAGGGTGGGGGTTGTAGGAGAGTGGCAGATGGGCAGAGGCAGGGCGGCGCAAGGGGAGCGGGGGCGAGTGGCCTTAGAAAGAGAGGAAGGGGAAAGGGGAGACGAAGAGAGTGCTCCAGCTGCAGTAAAGAGCGTCAGAGCGTGCTGTCCTCTTCCCACTCCCTCCCCCTCCCTCTCTCTATCCCTCCCTCTATCCCTCCCTCTATCTCTCCCCCCCCTCCATCCCTCCTTCTTTCCCTCCCTCCCTTCCTCCCAGCCCCCCCCCCCTCTCTCGCAGCACATCTGACCAGCGCAGTATCCAGCCTCTGCGTACCTGCCTGACGGCTCGAACGGCCCGATTGCCCGCGCCCAAAGGGTGCGCAAGAGAGCCCGGGGAAAGGGGGAGGGGAGAGGTGTGAGAGGGGAAGGCAGGGAGAGGAGAGGGGAAGGGAGGAGAGGGGAAGGGGGGGGGAGGGGACCGACGATCGGCTGGCGCCTGCCGCCCCGCCGCGATACTCTCCGGGGCGCCCTTTGGGCCTATTTCTGGCCGGTTAGGAGTAGAAGTAGAAATAGAGAGATGAGAGATGGGGGGGGGGGGGGCTCTTAGCCCCTAGAGCTCTAGAGCTAGAGCTCCATCTCAGAGCTCTAGAGCTAGAGAACTAGAGAGCTAGAGCTCCATCTCAAGCATCTCTAGTCTCTGCCGCCCTCGCCGCGCTCTTGTTCTTGTACTCGAGCCCCCCCCATCCGGCATTGGTCGACGAGGCTCGTCCCGTGGGTGGCCTGTACACGAACATGGCACATGGCCCACGCTAACGCTAGCGAAAGCGAAGCGAAGGCCGCGAGGGAGCGATTTGCGATCCTAGATGGGAAATACGAAATACGGTAATACGGTGTACGGTGTTGGGACCTGCAAATACAAATACAGCCAATAAATACATATATTTATTTGGCGTCCGGCCCAGTACAAGTACAAATACATTTCAATTCAAATACATGCGAGGCCTACAACCGCTACAACCCAGGACGCCCTTATTCAAATACAGTCAAATACGTATGTATTTCACCTCTGGCCAAATACGGTAATACGGTATATATATGTACTAGTATATACGCAACGACTATCGTTAAAACGATAGGGTCATGGAGCGGAGGACCTACTATCATACCTAATATTAGGCCATTTGGGTCTGGAGGCTGGAGGACCTACTATCATGATATCAAGATCTAATACCAGCCTAATGGAGCATCTAGGATGTAAGATGTAAGGGCGATGACAGTGGAGAGGGAGAGGTACTAGCTAGGTGCCGGGTCTCTGAGTCTCTCATAGTAGGTGTGTAGTCCTGAATCTTCAGATTCAATTTCATTTATACGCCGAGGTAAGTGCACTGCTTCTTCCCCAAAAGGCTAGCGGCAGCGGGGCCGCTTGGATCAGTGCAGTGCCCGTGTGGCGTTGGCTTCAAACTTGCAAAAGCGCACGGCCCTACTTCGACCGAGCGTGTCCGTCATCGGCGATATCACAACCTACACATACCCTAGACACATTCTGCGCTCACACCAAACTTATCTGCCCTCCCCGTTGCAAGTAATGTTTACCACTACTACTAAGATTGATGCGCGCAAGTTGCGCAGATGCTGCCATGGCGCTACTGCACGAACCTTTGTGCTGCGGCCGAAGTATGTAGCCACGCAGCTCGATCATTCCTCCCCATCCGCAGGTATCGCGAGAGTAACGAGGTGCTCTGGATAAGCGCGGACCATCTCTTCGATAGCCTTCCGCGGGATGCCCTCATGCCAGGCGATTTCCTCGATCGAGTGATCGCCATGCAACATCGGCCGCAACTGCTGGAAGAGCCGCCAGCGTGCCAGCTCAGGCGATGTCGTGCTGCGCCCGCCCTCGACAACGTGCGCATCCGCCCCGCTGCCACTGCTCGCCACCACCTGTGAGCACGGCTGCGGTGCCGGCTCGGGCGGGTCTTCCACGCACGCCACTGTGAGCGCCAGCTGCTGAATCGCGCGCTTCCTCCACAGCAGGATCGTGGTTTGCACAAGGCGACGGGCCGGCACCCGTTGTGAGCGGAGGAGCGCGCCAAAGCGCCGCGGCGTCGAGAAAAGCTGAAGCGCGCTCACGTATGGCAGCGCCGGACGGCTTCCGAACGCCGCGGCGTAGGCGCACGCAGCCTCGCAGTCGGGTGCAGTGCTGGCGTTGGGGTGGACGCAGAAGATGGAATCCTCTGTGATGGGAGTGATGATCCGCATGTGCCCCCACTTCTCGAGGTGCAGCGCGAGCTTGAAGAGTGTCGACATCGGCAGCCCCGTCTCCAGGTGCAGCTCCGAGAAAGACCGCAAAGGCGAAGCCTCACGCACCAATCTGTCAAGCAGCTGGGAGCCGTCCGGTGGAATGCTGGAGAGCGTATCATCTCGTAGAGGCAAGAGGCCAAGATACGGCCGCAACCCCGGCGGCGGCGGCATCGCGCCCGGCACACGCGCCAGGTGCATGGGCGAGTCTTCCTGCCTTTCGCTGGGTGGCGGAGGCAGCTGAACGTCGAGGACCAGTTGCGCAGGTAGAGGTACCCGAACGACGGTGTGGCCGTAGTCCACGCCGAGGCTGACGGCGTCGAGTGCGGCAGCGAGGGGTATCGACAGGGGCGGCGGGGGGCCGGCAGATGTGCCGGCAGAGCCTGGAGGTAGCCACCCACCCGTCCCCGTCGACGCCCTGGTGTCGGCGCTGCTGCGCGCAGACGCCTCGGCCCGGCCCGGCGTGGTGGGTCTACCTCCCTCGCGCTCAGCCCGCGGCTGCTCGCGCCGCGGCTCGGCGCGCGCCTCGCAGCCGACGGCAGACACAGCGGCAGCCGTCCCCATGCCCGTGCCGCACTTAGGAGACACCGAGGTGGGGAGGGGCGCGTCGTACACGGGGCTGACGGCGGATGTTGAGACACAGGTTGAGACGAGGCTGCTCAGCGCCTCGTGGTGCGCGAGGGTCTCGCCCAGCTCTGCCGCGATGATCCGGCAGACGCTCAGTGATCTCGTGTACTGCTTGGCCATCTCCGCCGCCGGCCATGCGTCGAGCACAAACGCGACGTTGAGGGCTCGGAGCTCGGATGGCGCATCAGGGGCGCGATGGATAGGCAGCGGGTGGCCGATCAGCCGGTGCTCGCCGATCGTCAGGTCGAGGCACCTCCCACAGAGCGCAGGCTTTGGAAGCAGCAGGTCAGCTAGAGAGATGCCCAGCCCAAGCTCGTCGAGCCCAGAGCCAACGGCGCATGCGAGGCGCTTGCCACCGCTACCCGCGAGTGCAAGCACCACTCCTAGCGGTAGGTGCGTCGAGCCGCCCACACCACGCGAAGATCCCTTCTCCGCAGAGAGCAGGATGGTCGGCTGCGTCAGCCGCACGCCGTCCATCGCCGCCGCCCCCTCCCCCTCCCCCCGACATCTGCGACAGTACAACAGTGGTACTACTTACTACTACTAGTAGTAGTACTCTAATGCTTTACTACTAGTAGCTTTTACAAGCCCACGCAACAAGTAATCAAATCATCACAGGGGGGTCTGTCCATCTCAAGTTGCGGGCACAACTCTACCCGGGTGAGGATACTAGGTGTCACCGATCAGTTAGGCTGACGGCTGACGATCGCGGATACTAGGCATTCCTACTACTACTACTAGCAGAGTGCAGAGTAGTAGAGTATACAGTAGTCTGCAGACTGCTCCTGGCATGCCATAAGGCATGCTGGTAGGGTAGGTGGTTCCCCCCCCACAGCAGGAAAGGAGTGGAGAGAGGGGGGGGCTCGTGCCCCCCCCATGGGCGAACCAAGTATAAACTTAGTTCGACCGCCAGTTCTGTATTGTGTATTGTGAGAGAGCCCCAGCGTGTGTGCAGAGGGCAGAGGCAGAGGCGGGGCGCGGGGGCGGGGGGGGGGATTTAAAACACGTTAAACCCACCATTTTCCTCGGCAATTTTCGTGGCGGCAGTTAACAGTTACAGTTAAGCCCCCCGCCCCCCAGAGCCAGGAGCTCCTGCCAAGAGCCAAGAGTTTTTCTTGGGCTTTGGTGAACGGTCAAAAAACGCAGCCTCCCCTACGTGTTAGCAGTTGTAAACCACTGTTTGACGGCCATAAAACCATGCACATTCGAGTCCAGCATGAGCTATGACTATGAGCTATGCGCTATGCCCATCTCCATATGCATATGCATATGCATATGCCCATAGGATAGGTCAGTCAGTGCTAGCAGGGAGTACGTGATGAGCTGTAGTATGAGTCTAGCAACGGCGAGGGATCGAGACACTCGTGAGGGCACAATTAATTTCCCACAGGACACAGAGCTGGACTCTACTACAAAACTCATTCTCAGACAGAAGGTGGGTAGGATCTGGGCCAAGGCGGCGGAGCATAGTACAATAAGATCGAAGATGGCCTGTGAGTGTGAAGACAAACCCTACCGGCAGTCCCTTCTTCCACTCTCTCGCGCCTCCCTCTCTCTCTCCTCTGAAGTTTAGTCTCTCTCTGCCAGGCGGGAGAGGAGACAGCGTGGCCCCTCCCTCTCTCTCTTCTCATTTCTCTCTTCTCTCTCTCTCCCTCTCTCTCTCCCCTCCTCCTCCTGCCTCCCCTCATCGGAGTCCCTCCGCCCCCCCGCCCCCCCTTCCCCAGCGCGCGCCCGCCCCCTTTCCCCCAGCCCAAAACCCCTCGCGTGCAGCGCTGCCTCACCGCTCTCTCGAATGGCCTCTCTCGTGGCGGCCCTCACAGCGTGTGCAGCAGGTGGACCCCACGGGCACCTTCTGCGCTCTTTGCCGCTGGCTGCCTGCCGCCTCTCGCCGCCACTGCTTTCGGACGGCAGCGAGAGGGCGCAGCACGATTGGGCGGGACAGACTGTCAAGGCGCTGCAGCGTGAGCTGCGCTCGCGCGGTCTCAAAGTCTCTGGGCGCAAGGCAGAGCTCGTGCGACGGCTGGAGGAGGCGTCTCCTGCACGCTTGGAATCAGGACAAGACGGGCCTGTGCAACCGCCACCGCTAAGCAGCTCACAGCTTCCAAGGCCCGTCGAGATTTCTCCGGATGTCAGAAGCGTCTCGCGCACGCAGAGCTCCACCGTAGGCGTGCCTGGGCGAGTGCAACGATCGCATACGCCTCGCCAGTCGGCATTGCACCCGTCGGCGGCGCTGTGGCGTGTAGCCTCGTGGAACGTGGCCGGACTACGTGGCCTACTGAAGAAGAGTGAGGGAGTGGACGCGCTGCGCCATCTGGTACAGGAGGAGCACGTCGCCGTGATATTGCTCCAAGAGACGAAGCTGCAAACCCAGCACGTTCCCGAGGTGGAAGAGGAGCTGCTCAACCTACTGGCGTCACTCTCGCGTCCGAAAGGCAGCAGTTCGTGGCGTGCCAAGTGGTCGTGCTCGACTGGACGAAAAGGTTATTCTGGTGTTGCGACGCTATGGTGCGAGATTGCGCTCGGCATTGACGTAGCTGACCAGGATATGCCCGCGCATGCTGCATCTGGCACAGGACATGCTGAAGACACCGAGTCAACTGGCAGTGGTAGCTTGGTGACTTGTGCGCCATTGGCCGTTGACGCCGGCCACGAGGCGGGAAGCGAGGGGCGTGGTCTCTGTTTGCGACTTCCGCTGCCTCCGCCCCACCCACCCGAGAGCCCTACAAACGGTATAAGCAAGCGTGAGGATGCACACGAGCTCGTCTTGGTCAACGTCTACACACCGAACTCTGGAGCAGGGCTTGCGCGACTCGACTACCGTGTAGGTCCTGGCGGGTGGGACGAGCGGTTCTTGGAGTCTCTAAGACGCGAATACTGCGCAGCAGCGTCGTACGGTGCCACCCCTCACGGGAGTACACAACCAAGTATAGCTGCGGCCACTGCAAATGAGGATACGCCCGAGATGGAGGGTTACATGTGCGGCCAACCCTGTGGGAACAACTCTCCTCGACGTGCCCTCATTGCCGCGGGGGACTACAATGTGGCAGTATACGACTTGGACATCTGGAACGCAGGTGAGCCGCGCATTGAGAAGCAAGCGGGGACGACGCCCGACGAACGTGCGTCAATGCTGCGGACCATAGACGCGTTTCGCGATGCGTTCCGCTTGGTCCACCCATCAGCAGAGGGACAATTTACATTTTGGTCACAGCGTGCGCGCGCGCGCCCGCGCAACCGCGGTCTGCGCCTGGATTATTTTCTAGTGTGCGATGCGGTCGCTCACGGCCCGGGCGCACTGGTTGACGTGCAACACCTCCATGAACTGGAAGGCTCCGACCACTGCCCCATCTTGCTCACCTTGGACGCACGTGCACTTGCAGCTTCTTTGGCTCCTCCTCTCAAGAGAGCAAGGGTCACAAGCAGATGAGTCGCACACTTCGGCCTTCGATGGTGCTGATGCTGCGGCTCATGGCGACTTGTTCGCTCCCCACATTAGGGCGGGGGCGAGGACCTCATTTTAACTTCCCGCCGGGGGGGGGGGGGGAGGGGGCGGGTACTCCGAGGCTCTCGACGTCCTTATCCATAGACAGAAGAGTCTCCTTCCGAGCTAGGTGGCCCGGATGCGCATACTTCTATTTTTTCGGGCAGAGCGCGTGGTCCTCCTCCACCTACCACCGTGCAGAGCGTGGGGTGCTCCTCCACCTGCCACCTTTCACCCTGCTGGATTTTTTTTGTTCTTGCCAGAGCGTGGGAAAACAGCAGAAAGTAGTGAAGCACCAATCGAGGGTTTTTGTGGGAGTTTCACTTAGGTTTCACTTTGCGTTTGACGTCAAACGCCGAGGAGAAAGCTTGGTGGAACGTGTTTGTTTTTCTGCGTACAGTGGGAGCGCAGTGAGGCTGTGCCGAGTTTGCCCACCGGTTTTTTTTCCGCTGGGGAGGAGAGCGCGCGATGGCGACGGCGGTGCGCTTACAAGCCGGTAGAGCCCGTCAGAGGCCCCAGCCCCGGGCGGTCGCGCCGCGTGCATGCGGCACCGTGCCGCACAAGCATGAGCAAGGCAGACCCTCTCACTCCTCCGCATCCGCACCCACCTCGCGCTCCATTGGCAGGCTGAGTCAGATGACGTGAACAAGAAGACACGCATGGATTGGACGGAGCCTCGACGCATCGCACTCTTGAAGCAAGTCATTGACGCTGGGGCGAAGGCCTTCAAGACCTTCAAGGACGGCGCAGGAAAAGATGGGGACAAGCTCACACAAGCACACATTTGGACCAACAAGACCGACGGCATCCTCACTCTCGTCCTCTTGGATGAGAGCTTCCAAGAGTTCGGAGAGAACTTTCCAAGCCCATATGCGTCGGTCTTGAACTCTCTGAAGAGGTGGCTCAAGGTGAGTGCATGAAGCCTTTGATAATGCGGATATGGAGCAAGCACGCAGTCGACGCGACACGCGTCCGTGCACCGCGCGTCGTGACACTTGACGTCTTGTCACACTCACAGTCACCCCTCATGTGCGTAGGAGGGGAGTCACTTGTAAACGTCAGGCAAAGAGCAACGAGAACCTGTAGAAGTTGACCACCCTACGGAGACCGAGGGGACCAAATCGGAGAGCTTCACCGAGTACGAGGAGCTGATCGTGCAAGTGGCGGAGTTGTACAAGGCCGCGAACGACGAGTCCGTTCGTCGTAAGATTGAGAAGGAAGCCGAGCGTGCGGTGGGCTTTGCGCAAAACGCTGCCGCACAAGCTGCCTTCAAATCCTTGAGCGATGAAGAGTTGCGGGTGAGTGCGAGCCTAGTGAGGCGGTATGCGCTCACCTGCGGCCCGGGTCTGCGCTTGCACTTCTACTCAAACTCACGCACCTCCCCACACACAGGCAGCAGAGCGAGGAGGCAAGTATTCTGACGGTGACGTCGATGACGGCGTAGCGAGCTGGCTGCCCGAGCGCATCGAGTTGGAGGAGTACATCCTCCGCGTTTGCGAGTGTGGTGCCACAGAAGGCACGGACGCCGCGCTCACACCCCAGACCATCATTGACGATGAAACTCGCCGGCCGCACGCCAAAGCGCACATACACATCCCTTGCGAACACATCTTCGCCTACGCCCGACTCCGCCGCCTCGCGCTCCAGTCGAGCGACCGAAAGGCGCTTGGGGCCAATGCGCGTCTTCATTGAGCGACCGAGGGGGTCAGCAGCAACGGCAAGGAGGACGACCTCCTCGCCGTCGTCGCTTTCGGCGGATGAGCTCTCGAGGAGCTCATCCCACTGTCGATCCTCGTCCGCTGCGATTCCTAGCGCGAGCGCCAGTTCGGCGTCCTCCAGCTCCCGCGCCGTGAAGGGGCGGGTAGGCATCGCCGCACGCTGTCGCAACACACGCGGGAACCCAGGGAGAGGTCGGGAAGAGAGCGGGGACGTCGGTTCACCACACTCACTGTAACAACGAGACAACTTATATTCTGGTAGACGGCAGCCATTGGAAAGTCATCAGAAAAACGTGAACAGGACATTTGAGGGATAGAGCAGAAACATATAGGAAGGGATGTGGTCTCGCAACAGATCGAGCGACGGACCAGAACAGCGAAATTGGAGCGGGGCGCAGTGAAACCCGTCGCGGTCCGCAGGTCTTTTGTAAAAGTTGGCTTTCCACGGGTTTCACCGCGACTCGAGCAAGTGAAACCACAACAGTTAAACCGAAGTGGAACCCCCGCAAAAAACCTCTAATCTTGGAGCTTCTCTTTCGAACGGGAAAACGCTGTTTATTGATTAGAAGCGACGAGTTGCGACGCTGAAACGACGGTGAAGGGTTCTCTGCTGGCGAGAGAGAGGCGCAGCACCGTGCCGTACGGCGCGCCATCTAATTATCTCTGTGTACGGCGCCTCTCCTCCCATTTCTCCTTCTCTTCTGAAGAAGAAACGGCCCGTCCTCATCCTCTATCATCTTCATCGCGCCTGTGCTGGCGGACTCTCTATCAACGAGGCACACGCCGCTTCTTCTCTATTGTACCCCCCTTTTCTATCTCTTCCTGGCTCTGCAAGTCCTGCGTGGATCGTCTCTCTGAGAGCGAAACGAACCTACTGTACACAAGAGTTCAATGTTGTCCTTCTGATTCCTCTTATGCCGCGCGCGAGAAAGACGGGCAGCGGGGGGGGGGGGGGTTCGGGGAAAGATGAACCACAGCAATTCACAGAAGAAAAGGGCGAGAAGAGAGAGAGGTCTCCTCGAGGTTAGGGTTAGAGAAGAGAGAGAGAGGTTGTGAGGGAGAGAGGCCGCGGAAGTGAAGGTAACCAACCACAATATATATATATCCTGAAACCGACGGGAGACACTCGGAGACCGCCTTGGCACCTCGTGCGGAGGTCTCACCCACCCAAAGGGGTTTCTTCACGCTTTCAGAGGTGCCCATGGGCTTCGCTTGGACGTCGGCATCGCGACGGGGCGCCTTCGCTCAGCGGGAAGTGAGGGGGGGGGGCGGGGTGGGGGGGGGAACCAGTGGACCCCCCGCTCGATGGGCCAGTCAGAGCCTGCGGGGGGACGAGGAATGAGGCAGGCGTCGGTGGCCAGGCCACAACGCAGCCCTGGAGGCGCGCTCAGCTTGCTCCTGCTCGCAATAGCCCCCACGACAAGCAGGGCAACGGTGCTGCAGCGCTCAGACCGCCAGCTCCATCGGTCCCACTCGGCCCACGCCAGAGCAGACGGAAGCAACAGCCGCAGGCTAGAAGAGGAGGAGTGTAGGATTCCACCTGGCGCGACCGACTTCTCAGTCATCACCAATTTGGACGCCCAGATCTCCGGAAATCAAGTCAACAAAGCGCTCCACATCGGAGGCAGAGTGACGGCGAATCCTGTCCATCCTTTCTACAGTCAGAAGGTGAGAGGAGCCACACCCGAGTCAGGGTTGAGAGGTCTGAGTGTGTAGCGGTCTTATCTGGCGCACGCCATTCCCTCTCTTGTGGGAGGCGCGTCGCTTGCCCCGAACGATGCGAGATGAGCCATTGCTGCTATCCCTTGGAATGATGCCACCCAGCCAATACTATCAAGCACCTCTCTTGCGTTTCTAAAGGTGAATTTTGGCTTCGATGATGTCGTCTCATACTTTGGCCGCGGACAGAACATTACAGATCCCCTGAAATGGACTGTGCGCAAGCCGGGCTATCGTGAGACTGACCCGGTCTTTGACTGGAAAGATTTCGAAACTCTCGCAAGGAGGTTGGGCGAGCATTGTGATGAATCTGGCTGTGCTGATGGTGAAGGGCACATGATCTATGTGATAGACCAGGATGGCCTGTACGAGGCCAAGGAAAACAACGCTTGCCATATGACGTTCTGCGCCGAGGATATCGCTCCGGGCTCTTCAGATGGGAGCAAAGTGCTGGTGGTGTTTATGGGTAACGGCACCGTTTGCCTCTCACGCTGCCATAAACGCGGTACCTACACAACATGGGGCCCGAGTGTGCTCGCCCCGTGGGCGCGCGTCGTAACAACTGGCGGCGACCTTGATGGCTGCATCTGGGCCGATTCGTTAGGTGACGTCTTCCCCGGACCAGCACTGCGTTCAGATCTTGCTGGAAATTGTTACGGAGGGAAGCTTCCTTGTGCCTCCTATAAGCCATTGCCGTCACCGCCACGGTCGCCGCCGCCCCCCTCCCCATCCCCATCGCCTCGCCCTCCATCACCAGTCCCATCGCCGCCGCCTTCTTCATGCCCTCCGCCATCGCCGTCGCCGTCGCCGCCGCTGCTCCACCCGCCGAATCCTTCGCCGCTGACACCACCGTCCTGGCCGCCGCTGCCTGCATTGCCTCTGCTATCCGCAGAGCTCGCCGTGAGCTCTGCGTCACCCATTTCCGCACAGCCCTCCCCGCCGCCCAAGCCGTGGCCGCCCTCGCCGTCCACGCCCCTCATAACTTCACCCTCGCCACCGCTTCCCTCGCTGCCGCCACCATTCCTATCCCCATCGCCACCCCCACCATCACCCTCTCCGTTGGTGCCACCACCCTGGTTCCCTCCCGCAATTCCGACTGGAGCTCCTCAAGCCCCCCCGCCCCCACCTGCTGCGCCGGATCCCTCGCCGCCGCCACTGCTGCCCCCGCCGCCCCACCTACCACCGCCCGAGCCACCGCCACCGACAACCCCACCCCCTACGCTGCCTCTGCTTGTAACCCGGTCGCCTACGCCGCATCTATCCACCCTGCCCCCGCCGCTTTCCCCACCGCCCTCGCCACCGCCACCCACACCGTCCCCGCAAGCACCCCCTTCGCCCTCCCGCTCCCGATTGCCACTTCCGCCACCTCCACCATCACTACCCCCATTATCGCCACCTCCCGCCTTCCCTCCCAATATTCCCGCCGAGTGGCCGCAGTCGCCCCCACCGCCACCGTCGCCTAGTCCCTCGCCGCCGCCTCCCTCGCTGCCACCTCCCTCGCCGCCACCTCCCTCGCCGCCGCCACCCACGACCCCTTCGCCCACCTCGCCACCGCCACCGTCCACGCAACCACAGCCTTCGCTGTCGCCGCCGCTCTCCCCATTACCTTTGCGGCGACCACCCATGCCGCCGCCGCCCACGCCGCCACCCTCACCCCTCCCGTCGCTGCCGCCGCTATCACCACCCCCATCGGCGCTGCCGCCCTCCTTCCCGCCCGCCATTCCGCGCGACAGACCTCAAACTCCGCCGCCGCCACCGTCTAAGCCGCCGCGCTCGCCGCCGCTGCTCTCGCGGCCACCGCCCATGTCGCCGTCACGATCGCCACCTCCACCCGACTCGCTGTCGCCGCCTACGGCGCCGCCCAAGCCACCTCCTCCGCCCACGGAGCCGTCGCCATTTGGAGAGTCTTCTGTTACTTCTGCTTCGCAAGGACCCGCGCTGCCCTCGCCGCCTCCCCCAAATCCACCGCCATCACCCCAACAACCATTCGGGCCCAAACTTCGCCCCGAGTCCTGCCTTAAGCCTTCCAACTCCTTGGATACGAAGGCGCAGTGGAATGAGGATGCGCCCGCGTACATCGAGCTGGGGGACGTATGGGTAACGGTGAGCGGCCAAGACTTAGATGCCAAACACGTCGAGGCAGAGCTAGATGGGATGCCTATCAAAGGGCTAATCGTGGGTCGTCACTCCTCGGAGGTTGGAGTCTACATGCTCTCGTGGCCGGTCCCACGGCCCAAAGGTGGCGAGAGACTTACTGTGTCGATCGAGGCGGATACAATCACCTCGGAAAGGCACGGAGCTCTCCCGGCCATGACCCAAGAAGTGATATTGCACGATTGCACGAGGCCTCTACCAGAGTCGGGATTCTTGGTGGACAAGAGCAGCTTCGATTGTGCCGACCCGTCGTCGTGCCCGGGCCTTGCGGAGGCAAACGTAGTGCTGGTGATCGAGTTCACTGAACCCGTGCTGAAAAGTAGGTCGGGTGGTGGCCCGCCAATCGCGGCTGACGTCGAGGTCTTCATAGAGGGAGGGAAGGCGACTCTCAGTTCTATTTTTGACGTCATTGAGCGCGCGGACTCGGACTTGAATAATCGGAACCGACGCTTGCCGGAAGATTCACCACCGGATGGGTACACGCGCATCGCCATCGCCCTCGTCACCTCGACAGATCCGAACGGAGATGAAAAGGTCAGCTTTACGGTGAGGCGAGACACTACCGAAGACATGTCAGGTTTGACGATGATACAACTTGTGCCAATGACCGCCCACGGCAGCCTTTTAGAGCCCTTCCTGTCGTTTGCAATTGGCGCACAGGCCGTGGCAGCGGCGGAATCGGAGGCAGTCCTCTCCCGGTCCAGGAACCTTGTTCTCCTTATCCTCCTCTTCGTGCTGCTTGCGCTTTGTCTACTATGCTCGGCATGTGCTGTACTTTGTTGCCTCAGACGGCGGGACAAGAAGACCGAGAGCAATGAGATTGTGGCACCGGCAGTTGAGGGGGCCTCCCCGAGACTGAGTAGGAGGCTGTTCTCGGAGGGTAAGGATAGGGTGGAGATCAAACGCGAGGGCAAGAAAAGCAAATCACTTTTCTGGGTCAGGGAGAAGGGCGAGAGCGTCTCCGCGGTTTCGAGGTGTACGACGAACTTCTTGACCGACGTGGTGTCTTTCCGGCGTAGTACGCAGAGTACTACCCACAGTGACATGTGCATGGAGGAAGCGAGCCAGGCGCTTTTCTCGGAGATTTCTGAGGACGACACCAGCAATGCTGATGCACAGGGGATGAGCCCGTACGCTGAACCATCTGAAGCAGCACTAGCAGTCGCCAAAGAGTTCACCTGGTTGCTTGGACCAACAGTCGACACTCAACCGGCCAGCGCTGACGTCAATAGCCAGCGCTCTCTCGTGGAAACTGCGCTGTGGATCGATGCACTTGCCGAGCGGGCCATCATCAACTTAGGACATCCCACGTATCCGCAGTGCCGGCTTCCGGAGCGCACGCATGATGTTGCGCATGCTGTCCACCGTGACCTGCACGGCGTGGCTGCTTGGGACGATCTCACAGCTCTCAAAACTTTCGAGAAAATTCTATTGATGTCACAGTTGCCAACCCGCCTCGTGGGCGCCGCGTACGAGTCATCCGAGGACGTCAGTAGTGGAGATGCAGGGCCGCCGGAGGACGGTGCGGCGAGATCGGAGGGTGCCGCGGTGCGATTGCAGCACCTATTGCAGCTCGATCAACGGGTTCCACCGGCAATTTGCGACGCTCTTGATGAGCTCGGTGGTGGCAGGAGGATCATGGACGATGGGAGACGAAAAGAACAGCTCCAAGGAATGCTTCGAGCGTACGACGCCTTCAAACGTGTGTCGGAGCTTGTTGATGCACTCGTCGAGAAGTGCGCCAATGACCTACCAGCCGGGCAGATGGTGTCCAATCGGAAGCCGGCAGCCTTGCTCCGCGATACCGTGAGGCTACACATCGAGCTGGGCGACATGCAGGATGAGATGCGCTCTAAATTGTTTCACGACGTCGATAAGTTCCATCCCTTGGCCGCTGACGATAAGGCCGAGCAGGTCACACGGACTCATGACGTTGAGGCCGCCGTCATGCGTATCGTTGAAGACGTCGTCTTTCCGAGTCTCATCTTACAAGGGCGGGCAATGCCGAAATTTGAGGGATCTCTTCCTCAAATGGCCCCGCAAGCAGACGAACCCGATCCCGCCGGAGAGCCTTGGTGGAACGCGCACAACAAGCTCATGCTAGCGGGCACTCCATTGCTTCAAGGACACACTCGGGCTATTGCCGCCATCTCGGCCCGAGCCGCCGTGGAGGAGGCCTCCAGCACCATTGCCCCCCCGCGCAGGACCCTGCGCAAGTTCCGCACCCCCCCGAGCGGCTGTTTTCAGCTGCTTGCATCAAAAGAGGAGGTACAGCCGCAGGAGATCCCTAACGAGGCCGCACAAAAGAACCAGTCAAGCACCGCCATCTTGCTCCCTGGCAGGTCCGTGCGTCGAGTGAGGCTTTCTCTTAGCAGCTGGCAAAGGCTCGAATCGAGGGAGGATCTCAGGCTCGATGATGACCCGATGGACGAGGCCGCAGTAGAAGGCGCATCGGGCGTTACCGTAACTTCAACGAATGAGGCCGAGCGCCGCGGCCGCAAGTCTCCGGGTTGCCCCAAGCAGAGGCTCGAATCGAAGAACGACGTCATATCAGATTGTCTCGCGATGGACGGGTTTATGGGCGCCCCCAACGTGCCCCCGGGTAGGAGTGTGCGTCGAGACGCCGCACTTACCGGCAGCGGGTGGAGCCTTGAGCCGGATGCCATGGGCACCGAGGCAAGTGGTCTCAACAAGGTCATGTTGCCCATAGGCATGGCGCAAGGCGGAGACGCTATGCTTTACGGGAGCAACCTCGAGTCGGGAGCCGTGGACGCCCGGGCTCTCTGCCCCGACGCTGCCTCGATGCAGCAAGCCGCGGGCAGCGGGAGGCTAGGCGCAACGCTCGCCGGCAGCAAGTGCAGCTTCGAGCCGAATGGCATGGACGCCGCCTTTTCGCCCATGGGCGTGGCCCAAGGCCGAGGCGCCGCGCTTAACGGTAGCGTATGCAGCCTCAGGTCCGAACAAATGGATGCCGAGGCACTCGAATGTGGCACTATTCCGATGCGTCAGCCTGCAGCAAATGGCCGGCTAGGTGCCGCGCCTCTCGGCATGGCGCAAAGCCGAGGCGCCAAGCTCCACAGAAGCAGTAGCAATCCCTTGCTTGAGACCATGGACACCAAGCCACTAGAACACGACGTTGTCTCGATGCAACAGGCTAGGGCAACTGGCGCCGCCACCGCACCGCTTGGCCGAGAGCAAAGCCGTGGCGCCGCGCTAACTGGCAGCGGCCACAACATTGAGTCAGAGTCCATGGATGTCAAGGCGCTTGGTTTCAAGGCAACCAATTCACCGCAAGGCAAAGCGCAAATTCGGTGCGCCAAACTTACCGACAGTAGTCGCAAACTCGAGTCTGAGGCTATGGATGCCAAGGCACTCGGCCTCAACGCTGCCTCAGTGCACTATGTTGGGGTAGGCAGACGGCCGGCTACCCAGCGCGTAGGACGACCTCAAGACCAAGGTACTGCTCTCAAATGCGACGGCAGCAACCTAGAGTCAAAAGCTGTTGGCGATAGGGCTCTCAGATACGACGCTTCCTTCGCTCCATCAGGCTGGGAGCAAAGCCGAGGCGCGGCGCTCACGGGCAGCGAGTACAATGGCGAGTCAGAAACAGCCCTCGAGGCCCCGGGGCTTGTGAATATCTTGGTGAAGCGTTGTGCGGCGAGCGCCCCCTTCGCACCCATTGGCAGGGCGAAAAGCCGAGGCGCCGCACTTGCCGGCAGCGGCCGCAACGTCGAGTCGGAGAGCTCGGACCCCATCGGACTCGACGACGTCTCGATGCGTGAGGCGGCTGCTCGCCGCCGGACGGGCGGCCCGGTCCCGCCGCTAGGCAGAGCGCAAAGCCGAGGTACCACGCTTACCGGCAGCGGCCGCAACCTCGAGTCTGAGAGCTCGGACGCCATCGGACTCGACGACGTCTCGATGCGTGAGGCCGCGGCTCGCCGCCGGACGGACGGCCCCGTCGCCCCGCTAGGCAGGGAGCAAGGCCGAGGTACCACGCTTACCGGCAGCGGCCGCAACGTCGAGTCGGAGAGCTCGGACCCCATCGGACTCGACGACGTCTCGATGCGTGAGGCGGCTGCTCGCCGCCGGCCGGACGGCCCCGTCGCGCCACTAGACAGGGAGCAAGGCCGAGGTACCACGCTTACCGGCAGCGGCCGCAACGTCGAGTCGAAGAGCTCGGACCCCATCGGACTCGACGACGTCTCGATGCGTGAGGCGGCTGCTCGCCGCCGGACGGGCGGCCCCATCGCCCCGCTAGGCAGGGAGCAAAGCCGAGGTACCACGCTTACCGGCAGCGGCCGCAACGTCGAGTCGGAGAGCTCGGACCCCATCGGACTCGACGACGTCTCGATGCGTGAGGCGGCTGCTTGCCGCCGGACGGGCGGCCCCGTCACGCCGCTAGGCAGAGCGCAAAGCCGAGGCGCTGCACTTACCAGCAGCGGCCGCAACGTCGAGTCGGAGAGCTCGGGCGCCATCGGACTCGACGACGTCTCGATGAGTGAGGCGGCTGCTTGCCGCCAGACGGGCGGCCCCGTCACGCCGCTAGGCAGGGAGCAAAGCCGAGGTACCACGCTTACCAGCAGCGGCCGCAACGTCGAGTCGGAGAGCTCGGACCCCATCGGACTCGACGACGTCTCGATGCGTGAGGCGGCTGCTTGCCGCCGGACGGGCGGCCCCGTCACGCCGCTAGGCAGGGAGCAAAGCCGAGGTACCACGCTTACCGGCAGCGGCCGCAACGTCGAGTCGGAGAGCTCGGACCCCATCGGACTCGACGACGTCTCGATGCGTGAGGCGGCTGCTCGCCGCCGGACGGGCGGCCCCTTCGCACCCATTGGCAGAGCGCAAAGCCGAGGCGCTGCACTTACCAGCAGCGGCCGCAACGTCGAGTCGGAGAGCTCGGGCGCCATCGGACTCGACGACGTCTCGATGCGTGAGGGCGCGGCTCGCCGCCGGCCGGGCGGCCCCGTCGCGCCGCTAGGTAGGGAGCAAAGCCGAGGTACCACGCTTACCGGCAGCGGCCGCAACGTCGAGTCGGAGAGCTCGGACCCCATCGGACTCGACGACGTCTCGATGCGTGAGGCGGCTGCTCGCCGCCGGCCGGACGGCCCCGTCGCGCCACTAGACAGGGAGCAAGGCCGAGGTACCACGCTTACCGGCAGCGGCCGCAACGTCGAGTCGGAGAGCTCGGACCCCATCGGACTCGACGACGTCTCGATGCGTGAGGCGGCTGCTCGCCGCCGGACGGGCGGCCCCGTCACGCCGCTAGGCAGAGCGCAAAGCCGAGGCGCTGCACTTACGAGCAGCGGCCGCAACCTCGAGTCTGAGAGCTCGGACGCCATCGGACTCGACGACGTCTCGATGCGTGAGGGCGCGGCTCGCCGCCGGCCGGGCGGCCCCGTCGCGCCGCTAGGCAGGGAGAAAAGCCGAGGTACCACGCTTACCGGCAGCGGCCGCAACGTCGAGTCGGAGAGCTCGGACCCCATCGGACTCGACGACGTCTCGATGCATGAGGCTGCTGCTTGCCGCCGGCCAGGCAAGGTGCAAAGCCGAGGCGCAATACTGTTCGGTCGGCGGGCACTCTTTTCCAGCGGGTTGAATACTGAGCCAGACGAGGTATTTGGGCTCGATGTTTTGATGCACGGCGATGACGCAGGGAGTTCACGGTGCAGACCGATCGCGCCTTCGGGGAGGACCTTAAGTTGGGGTGCTACGCTGACCGGCAACCGGCGAGAGCTCGAGTCCGATGGCGAGGCAGTTCGACTTGACGATGTCTCGTTGGAGGAGGATGTCGTAGGTGGCCCAAAGACAGGTCGAGGCCCCAAGCGCGCTTCTACTTGCGGTCGGCGGAAGCTCGACTCGGAATCCGATTTGGGATTCGTGTGAAAGACCGCCGCTCGGTTTCCACGTCAAAATCGAGCACCCAACCGCGAATCCCCGTTGACAGTACACAGCGCTTCTTCCCATCGCGCAACGTTTAACCTCTCTGCTGTCCAACGCAAGTACCTGGAGAGTTCAGCTAGGGCTGACGGTGCCGGTTGTGGGGAAAGGAGTGGAGCTGTAGCTGTGTTGCATGTGGAGAGTGGGGCTGGTGTATGTAACATGTGAGATACAATCCTTCGGGGGCATGGGGCGCGGACTACCAGGGGCGAAGGGAGCACGCGACGGAGGAGCTGAGGATGAGCGAGCGGCCTCAGTCGACATGCAGTCGCAGGAGACGAGGACGGGAGCGGGAGGCACACGAGGAGGGGCACAGGAGCGCTCGTGCGGTGGCGCAGAGCGTACCAAAGACACCGGGACGAGTGATGACACCCGGGGGGAGGGGGGGACACGCGGGAAAAGAGAGGGATGAAACGAGGCCGGCAACTCACACGAAAACACTCGGGGAGGAAACGGGGGGAAGGGAGAGGAGAGTCGTGGCTCTCCGGCGGCGACGGCAGGGAAAGGGAGCGGCTAGCCAATTGCGTGAGTAAGGGGTACCACGCTTCTGCTAGCCACGTTGGCGCGCAGACGATGGCGCTGCATCTCTGATCCTCCAGGAATTGGACGAGTTCGAGCAGGCGGCCGGGGGGTGGATGCGCCTAGACGCGCTCGCCGACCCATGATTGCGCGAATGCGTCCGCCGCTTCGGCGCCGGGGTCGACGTCTGCTTCGACCAAAATCGCGGCAGGAGGGCTGTGTGACCGGACGCGCTACCGGCGGAATTCTATAAGAGCTTCACGGTTCACGGAACTAGTTAAACATGACTTCCTAAGAATCTTAAATCAAGCGCTCGAACAAGGGCACCTAAACGTATCTATGAGAGAAGGAGACATAATACTGTCGTATTCCATACGATGACAGACTTTTACTTCTAACCTGCGGGTTATTTTAAGCCTTAAGGTCTCGTCGATTGGTGTTCTGCCTCTTCTCTTACTTTCTCTCGATGTCATCAAATGTTCCATGACCGTCTTCTGTCTTCTCTCGTCCATCGGTCGTAGCTCCCCAGCGAGGTCTGCCCTCGTTGTGCCGACCCCTCTGTCGCATGTCTGCGCGTTGCTAAGTTGCCCTGGTGCCGACGCCTGGCCATCCAGGTGTGGTTAGTTTTCGCCCCGTTTGGTTTAGTTTGTGTGGTTCTGTGCCCTCAGACTTTTTGAGTCCATTCGTTGTAGTGTCCCGTGTCTACCTCGGACCTAAGAAGCTCTCATTCTCATTCTCCCTCTCTTCCACTAGCTCGCTAGCTAGCCTCGTCTCTACTCTCCGACGCCACGCGTCGCAATCCTCCGACCTCCGGTCTACCTCATCGCTCGTAGCGCTCGATGGCAGACACTCTCAGACCCGACTCTTACTATGATCTGTCAGACATCTTCCCGCAAGCAATAATCAACGACCCTTTCACGACCGCGTCAGCTGGGTGAGTCGAATCCCCAATGCTTGTGAAAGTCTGGTAGGAGGATGGCACCCATGGGTTAGAATGGCCAACAAAGTCGATGAATGACGGGTGAACAACTTGTCAGTGACGACGATACGACAGGTGTCAGGTCGCATATGGTCCAGCACAGTCTCCAGCGCCATCTTGGTGCAGTCCACCTGCGTGTCCGGTAGGCGGGGTGTCTTGTGCGGTAGCATGGATGGGGATTCAGCAGGGAGCAGGGAGTGAGGAAGCAGGAGAAGGGAGGGTGAATCAGATGGATCGAGGTGGAGGGCGCCGAGAGGGGATTTGAAGGTGTGTGTCGTAGTGCTAGATCTAGATAGGAAAGCATCATGCCGTTGATTGAAGGAGATCTGAGATGTAAAGACTCTGAGATACTGAGATAAGATGAGGATCCTACGCGGACGATCACGAGCCACGGCAACATTGAGGATCCACGAGAGTTCGCCCTTGTCGTCGATGGGAAACCTATCGCCGAGATCGTGAACGAAACGAGCGCGGAGGCCGGAGTCAATATACACCGGACGAGCCGTGCACCACCAGTGCACACACTCATCGCGGGGTAGGGAGAGCCGCGCCGCTGCCACCTTCTGCGCAGCGGCGCGGCTTTCTGCTTCAAGCGCCGCCCTCACCGCCGCCTCTTGCCTCACAACTCGTTGCTGGCTGCGCTGTAGCGCCGCCATGGCCACATCTCGCTCCGCAAGCTCGTTGTGAAGTCGGGAGCTCCGCCGTAGCTCCAAACGCAGTTGAGCCTGCGTGACTCGCAGAGCTTGTTGCTGCCGGCGTGGGACCCAATGTGAGCGGGAGCCACAGCCAACGAACTCACAGATGACTGCGAGTGGCAGTATGGCTCCCGCAAGAGCTCGCAATGGCGAGCCCGGTGATGCCGTGCCGCAAGCGATCAGCCAGCGGACTATTCGCGGACTGAGTGGCGCCGCCGCTTGGATCGGTGGGGTAGAGTCATTGCCACCGCCGCCGCCGCCGCCGCCGCCGCCGCCACCGCCACCCCCCCCCACTCTCTGGCCCGTCGCCGCCGCCGCTTTTGCCAATGCTGAAAGGTTTGGCGGCGGACCGCCAAAGGCTCTCTGCCTCTGCTGCCCACCGGAGATCGACGGACGCCGCATCGGCTCCGCGGTCTATGGCTCTCCTTGACTTCATGTCACGTATTGCCAAGACCTTGGAGTGCGCCTTGGCTGCGCGAGCTCCGCGTGCCAGGAGCGCTTTCGTCGCGCCGTCGCGCGTCATTGGCAGTATGGGTTGATTCCCAATACCGCCTGCCAAGCCCACCACCCAGCGGCAGAAGATGATTTCTGCTTTGGGTGGTGGGTTCCCGCCAGATGCGCTATGAGGCGCTCTGGCAAGATCTTGGGCTTTTTTGCTCGCTGCAGAGTAGAGAGCTACGACGTGGCCCGTCCTGAGGCCGCCCACGGGTCTTGCCTAATCGATCAGCGCCGAATCTGGCACTGTCAGAGAGAGGAGGGCCGCGAGGGCAGCCTCAACGCGGAGGCTCGTCAGCCACGCGTGGACGGCCGCGTCGGTGAGCTGGTCCTGGTTCTCGATGCCGAGTTCGAGTGAGGGCAAATCCTGCGAGGGGCGGGTCGGGATGGTCGGGGCGGGGTCTGTGGCAGCCAGGGTAGCCGCGTGCGCGCGCTGTGAGGAGCTGGGTGGGCTGCACGGGCCATGATGCCAGAGGGTCAGGGGGTGGTCGGACTGTCGGCAGCCCGACACGGCGCTGCATCGGGCGGGAATCAAATGCCGAATGTAGCTTAGATATAAAGGAACCGATCCCCCCGCGGGCGCGACCGCCAAATCTTTACGGGTAGAGCATGAGCGCGCGTGACGGAGGGGGGAGAGGGAGGGGGGGGGAGAATCGCACCATTTCCTGGCTAAGATTTTCGTGGCGGCAGGTGGCCCCCCCTGAAGGTTTTTCATTGGGCCTTGCGCCACGGTCAAAAAATACAGCCCAACCCTTACTAATAGTTAAAAAGCCCCTGTTTGACCGCCCTATAGATGGGACTCATAGTCCTGATGTGCCAGGGTGTACGCTGAATTAGTAATTAGTAATTTAGAATTAGGTGTCCTCCGATCTCGTCCCGTCGTTGCGTCACTACGACCATGCTACACCGCTACACCTAGAGCCCTCGTCGCGCTGCTCGGTGTGGGCCTGCCTAGCTGCCTAGTGCCTAGTGCCTACGGCGGCCCCACACGCTCTACTCGAACAAAAATAGACTCGAGTACGGGAACATTCTACCGAACCACCTTTAACTAAGGAGGGGCGGGGGGGGGGGGGGGGGGAGTAGAGAGAGAGAGAGAGAGAGAGAGAGAGAAGAGAGAGAGAGAGAGAGAGAGAGAGAGAGAGAGAGAGAGAGAGAGAAGAGAGAGAGAGAGAAAAGAGAAGTAGAGAGAGGGGGAAGAGGGAGAGAGAAGAGAGAGAGAGAGAGAGCTGGCGGGTGCGATGGGCATCGCTCACCGTCGGACTCTCCGCACCGCAAGCGCCAGGGAGCCTACCGCGGCGGTCACGCTATGCACGCAGTGCAGCGTGGAGCGACTTGACAGACTCGTCGAGCAGGCCATTGCGTGGGACGGTCCGCTCGTTGCTGCTGTCCTAGCATTCGATGGGAGGAGAGGGCGCAGAGTGAAACTGACAGACTCTCTCTCCGCACTCGGCTCGGCAATCAATAAGCTCTCGGCACGGTGTGTGAGGGTGGAGCTGTATGAGGTGATAGACGATCAACCTCCTCCTCTCCGATCGCTCTACCCGATCAACGCCCTCCGCAACGCCGCGCTTGCTATGGCACACAGCGAGCTCGTGCTCTGCCTCGACGTCGACTTCCTGCCTTGCGCCGGACTCTTCGCGCGCCTTGAGGGGAGCGGCGGCGCGCTGCGCAGGCAGTGCACGGAGGAGCGTACGCTGCTGGTTATCCCCGCCTTTGAGAGCTGCGCCGCTATCTGCGACGCCGCGCGCCTTGCGCGAGAGGGCAAGGACACGCTCAGGGCGGCGGTTGAGGCGGGGGAGGCGAGGGTCTTTGCGAGCGACGGCCGGTGCGCTGGTGACTTCCCGCAGGGGCATCGCGCGACAGAGAGCGAGCGTTGGCTGAGGAGTGACGGTGCCTACACCGTCGAGCACGAGGACGGCTACGAGCCCTTCGTCATTGCACCTAGGCGGCTGTCGCCAAAATATGATGAGCGCTTTTGCGGCTTTGGCCGGAACAAGATTGTGCAACTGTGGGAGGCGGCGCGCGTGCTCGGCTTCCGGTTTGAGGTGCTGCCCGAGAGCTTCGTCGTGCACGTACGACATGAAGCTTCTGCAGCACAGCGGGCAGTTCTCGGGCCCGGACCCTCCGAGGCGGCGGCGGTGCCGCCGCTGAAGCCGGGAACGCCTGCACTCGCAGCTAGCGCGCCTCAAACGGCAGAGCGACTCCTCCCGGAAATTAAGGCGCTCTATGATCGTGTGCGATTGGAGCTGCTGCGAATCAGGTGCGCAGGTGACGTCGCGGAGAGGGTGTACGGTCACGCGCCGTCACGGCATGGCAACTGGTTACGCGGGTCGTTGGAGAGCACGATGGGCGCCTCCGAGCCAATGGGGCGTTGGGCGAGCAACCGGAGGCCCGCGCCCGATGCGAGCGAGGCGGAGCTTCTAGCGATGTACGAGCTATGGTTCGATTACGCGCCCGCACAGCTTGAGAGGATCCTCAAGAGAGGTGCCGTCGGCCCGTGGCGGCGGAGTGCCCTGCC
The DNA here is from genome assembly GCA_018136815.1 of Isochrysis galbana. Classification (NCBI taxonomy): domain Eukaryota; phylum Haptophyta; order Isochrysidales; family Isochrysidaceae; genus Isochrysis; species Isochrysis galbana. The sequence goes on along the minus strand of CM030940.1, from coordinate 1,455,466 downwards.
TCGTGGCGGCAACGAAGTGACGCTCGTGACGTGTCTGACCGTCGACCGTTTAGCACGACTTGCCGCGCAGTGCCGGCAATGGACAGGAATCCTCTCCGCGGCCATATTGCTCCCAGCGACGGGCGTCAATCACTGGAAACGCGAGCTGGCGAGTCTACACCACAGCACCGAACGCGAGGGTCGGTGCCGGCTCGATCTCACGCTGCTGCATGAGCGTCGCCAGCGACACGAGCGAGCTCACCCTCCGTTAGTGCCGATCAACGCGTTGCGCAACGCGGCGCTCGCGGCCGCGGAGACACCGCTTGTCTTGCTGCTTGACGTGGATCTATTGCCCAGTGCCGGGCTTCACGAGGCGCTGACGACACATGATCTCGGCGGCCGCTTTTTGGAGGGGTGTTGTCGGCGAGGAGAGATCTGGGTTTTGCCGGCGCTTGAGAGCGTCGATCGCACCGAAATGGTGAGGCGAATCGCGCGCATATCGGGGAGCTGGCGCGGCGACGCCCTGAGCGACGCTCAACTCGATGCTGATGATTTGACCAAGGCGGGTTTCGACGTGCCTGTGACAACTGGTGGTGTAGTGCACGGGGGTAACGATACGATCCAAGAGAGGCGCCCGGGCCATGACGCAGACGAGGCCGACCAAATAAGCGCCACTGTCGCCTTCGCCAACCTCTCCGCCAGTGCGGTAGCACGAGAGGTCCTCAGTGGAGTCCTGCGAGGTTTTCACACGGGGCACTACGCCAAGGGACACGGCCCCACTGACTTCAAGCGTTGGGCAACCGCAAGGATCACTGAGAGCACGGACACCGTGGCCACTCCTACGGAGAAGGCACCCGGGCACGAGATCACCTACGAGGAGGGCTTCGAGCCATTTGTGCTGGCGAGCCGCTTGGGCATACCCCGCTTCGATGAGCGCTTCCGCGGCTACGGCTTCGACAAGGTCTTCTTCTTCTACCAGCTTGCTTCGGAGCTGCATGTCTCCTTTCATGTCCTACCCTGTGGCTTTGCGGTGGATGTGCCGCACACTCTTTCGGCGGACTGGCGAGCCACCTTTGAGCCCATGGGAGATCGGACCGGGGAGCACAGGCAAAAGGTGCGCATCCAGGCGCTCTACGCTCGCGCCAAGCGCGAGGTGCTACTACGTCGCCAATACGAGTCCATTCTGGACGCGCCGGATGACGAGAGCGCCGCTCGCGTACTCCGGCAGCTGGACACCCGTTGCTCGTTGAGCACCGAGGCCACTTTCGCCAGCGCGGCAGGAGTACCGGCCTCGGCCGCGTTCGCGCTGGAGGGGTTGCGGCTTGCCTGGACGGGCACTTTGCGTGCCGAGGCTGAGGTCTCAGACGCCGGCGCTGTCGCACGCCTCGCTGCACTCATGAACTCGGCTCAGCAGGAGCCGCTCGAGCAGGTTGATGACATCACGCCCAACCATGGGAAGCGATCCGGGCGCGCTTGGTGGCCATTTTCAAACGGTCGGCATGAGAAGTCGGAGCCGCCGATTGTGGTTGCGACCGCCGTGGTGATTGACAAGCTGGCCACACCCCGGATGTGGGAACCCGGTCGCGGCTGGCGGCTGCTGACGCGGCAAGGCCTCTCCAACTGCGTTGTGCAGTCTACTTGGCGCCCTAGTGTGGCGAGCAATTCTCCGGCCGAAGGTGCTGACGCTCGCGATGGCAAGTCGGAGACTGACGTTGTTCTCGCCCCAGCGCTGACAATGGTGGCCCCGTCATGCTACTTGCGCGTGGTGCTGCCCAAAGGCAGCTGGTCGCCCACGGCCACAGCCGAGATGGGCCTTGATGTTGGAGGCGTCGCCATCCGAGCCGAGCCCGAGGCGTGCGCGCCCTTCCCGGGTGGAGCGGAGTACGGAGGTGCGGAAGCGCTCCGCTACTCCGTTCGGTTTGCGAGTGGTTTCGCTTGGGGCCGTGGCGGCACTTTGCCCGGCATCTACACGCGGCGCAATCTACGAGTTTCTTGCGGTTGGCGCGCGGGCGGCATCGGGCACGTCAGCACCAATCTTCCAGGGGCGCAAGTGACGCGGATTGGGGTGTGGCACTTCATCCCAGGCCAATGGCACTTTGTCACGATGGTGCGTCTCGCATCGCCCACACGCCTCCTGGTCTACGTCGATGAGCACCCAGTGGCACTCGTTGGTGTGATGGACCCGCCGCGCGAATGCTCGCAGCAAGTCACGAACGTCGTTGCTACTGATCGTCCCCCAAGCGTGATTCAAGATGTAGCAGCGTCCAACGAGGTACTCGAGGGTCCTCTTGGCGTCTTGCTTACGGTTTTCTATGGTGGGAAGACTGAAGATTGGGCGGCGCCGAGGGATTCCACAATCGACGTCGGAGGATTCGCCCTTCTAGCCGAAGCAGCTGTAGGTTGAAGTTCCGTCTGCCGTCCGTAGCTTTCGACCCATGATGATGTCAGAGAAAACTGCTTCGTTAACATGAGTGAGTCTTGCTTTTATTGTTAGTATCGTATTATTCAGCCTGTCTTTGTTCCACGATCACGCTCCCCAACCGGTGAGACGCGTCTTGAATCTGTGATGCTCTTTATACGGCCTAAGGACAGAGGGAAAAAGAGGGGGTTTGTATGCAACTCCCTCGGTGGAGGAGCGATGAATGAAATACAAGCCCCGTTTACGTTTAAAAACAAAAACGGGAAGAGACTAAATGAGCTTCATGATATTCTCACCGCACTAATCTTATGATTGGACGTCATGAGGGCGGGCCTCGCGCCCCCCCCCCATTCTTTCGACCCCTTCATGGCTCATGGGGGTCAGAACCACTCATCCCCCTTGAGCTAGCCACTCGGCGTCGGCCTGGCGAGGGGGGACTCGCCTCAACCGCCTAGACTCTCCTAGTGAGCTGGGCATAGATCGCGCGCCCCGGCTCACGCGGGCCGACCCATCGCTCTGACCACCCCCTCCTCACCTGGACCCCCTTGACCCCGCTGATTATTTGTGATTTGAAACCCCCAACCAGCTCAAGTCAGGTCGTTTGCCTTCATTTGGTACCCCTCGTTTCCAAATACGCGATGCGGGTCGTCCCCCTCGCACCGCTCTTTCTTGGTATAAATTCGGGCTAGGACAGGTAGGCGCCTCTTGGGTCGACGAAGGATGCATGGTCGCCGGCGGGCCGCTGCAGAATTGGGGTTTGTGGGACTGGGTCCCCGAATTGTATCCTCTTCTCACACTTGTCTTGAAAGGATCGTCTTCAATGAGTGCATTGGATGTATACCGCACTCCTCGTGTGTCAGCTTGAACTTCTTTTCTATGTCGTAAAAGCTGTGGTACGGGGGTCAATGTACCCCTGCTTCTTTTCGAGCATGAGCAACTAAGTTTATACTTAGTTCGCCCATGGGGGGGCACGAGCCCCCCCTCTCTCCACTCCTCCCCTGCCATGGGGGAGGAACCACCCATCCTCCTGGCATGCCTGATGGCTTGCCAGGAGGCCACTGCCATGCTGACCCACTCTCTCCCTAACAGGCTCGCCTGATTCGCGCTACCTGGCCCCTCGTGGCCAGCCCATCGCTCCAACCCCCCCTCCCCCCCTGTTCGACAGGCAGACAGGTGCAGAGTGGGGGCCCCTGAGGCCCAGGAGCGCCAGCGAGGGAGAGGCAGGGGAGACCAGGGCCCAGCCCACCACTACTGCCACTAGCCTGGTACTATCACGAAGGCCCCCAGCACACTTGCCCGTACACCTTGAGGGGCTTTCCCCCGCGCAGGAGTTGCCCTCGTTCATTAGCGTTTTCATTTAATTAGAGGTGTTCTACGATTCCCTCCTTACTCCTTACCTTCTGCTTATTCTTCGCGCGTAACTGTCGATTCGCCGTCGGATGGTCCAACAAAATAATTAATGTTATATCCTTGCCAAACCCACTAGCTAATAGGACACAACTTTTCCGTCCCGGAATCCCGCCATGCCTCACGAGCCAGGTGTCCGAGTGCTACCGGGGGGAGGGGGCCCCTCCCCCCTCCCCCCGATATCTGTCCTCCCCCCAGTGCACGCACCGACCCCGCGCACCCCAGCACGTCCTCTCCTCAAGTCATCCACGCTGGGGGAAAACCCCTTTCGGGTAAAAGAAAGCAACGCGGGGGGGGGGGGGGGGGGGCACTCGTGAATAGGGGCCCTGGAGCGCTAATCTCTCCTCGCCGAAGCGAGTGGCCGTGGCAAGCCGCGGCCCTTCCCTCCTGGCTCTGGCGCCCCCGTCTTCTCTTACCCCAACGGGGCGAGAAGACACGTTTCTGCCGGAGGGGAGAGCTGCCGCTCCCCCCTCCCCTCCCTCTTCCCTTTTCCTCCTCTCTTCCCTGCGGCGGGGGCCCATGGCGCGCGCCTGCGGCCCCTCTTCAGGTCCCTAGGAGGCCGGCAGGGGCCTGGGAGCGCAGCTCAGGGGGCAGGTGAGGCTGGGGCATGGCCCTGGCCCCTCTTGCCTCTCTCTCGCTGGCTCTCGAGCCCCTGCCAGTCGACTGGAGCTGGCTGGGGGGTCCTGATCAGGGGGGCCCAGGGGGAGGAGGGGCTGGTCAGAGGGATGGGCAGGCCACGACGGGCCAGGGCGGGCGAGTCAGGCGGGACTGTGGGGAGAGGAATGGGTCAGCAGGGCTGTGTGCTCCTGGCAAGCCACCAGGCGTGCCAGGAGAGAGAGTGGGTGGTTCCTCCCCCATGGCAGGGGAGGAGTGGAGAGAGAGGGGGGCTCGTGCCCCCCCATGCCCCATGGGCGAACTAAGTATAAACTTAGTTGGCCGTCGGATGGTCCATCGCATCGTCGCTCTCTTGTCGGCTTTCTCTTTTCCTTATCTTCCTTGTTTGTTCTTTCTCCCTTCCGGCCGCGCCTCTCGCCGCAAACCGCGGTTTCAAATCCTTCCTCCTCCCTCTCCGTCGCCAGTTGGATGTGTGGCAACGTTCAACTCGTCAACCCCCCCCCCCCCCCTGCGTTGTTTTTACCCGAAAGGGGGTTCCCCCCAGCGTGGCCTCGAAGAGAAAGAGAGGGCGTGCTGGGGTGCGCAGGGTCGGTGCGTGCACTGGTGGGGAGGACAAATATCGAGGGGAGGGGGCAGTGCCCCCTACCCCCGGTATCACTCGGACACTTGGCTCGTCAGGCATGGCGGGATTCCGGGACGGAAAAGCTGTGTCCAATTAGCTAGTGGGGTTGGCTAGGATATTACATCAATTATTATTATTCGTTTCTTCTTGGGCTCCGGAGAACGGTCAAAACTGCAGCCCCCCCCAGCATGTTGGATTATTTATAAAATATACTACTAGTTATAAATCATTGTTTGACCGCCCTACCTGCGCGTCGTCTACACCACCTATCGGGAGCCCGCTGCCGCGCGTCACCTGCAACACAGCCATCGTACCCGTACGCGACGCCTTCACCCCTAACGTGCAAGCTGCGCGCCGTCTATACCACCTGCAATTAGCGTACGCCCCCGCGTATTACTTATATCCACCATTTGCCATTTGTAGTACACCCAAGCCGCTTGTCAACTCCGTGGGATCATGAGCTTGGCACGCAAAAAAGTCTACATTGATAAGGACGCCATCATCTTGCACACTCGGCCGTAGGCGAGCATACCGGATCCATTCGCTAAAAAGGCGCGGAGCAATCCTGCGCGCAAACCCCGGTACCAACCGAGAATGCCGTGGGCACGATAGATGGCGGCCAGCTCCCTTACCACCCCTCTGCCGCCACCTTTTTGACTGTCCCAGCCCTGGATCCGTGACTTCGCAGTATCTAGAGGATATATGACTGCCCACGCGAGGACAGAGCACACGCCTCCTCCGACAAAGTCAGCTAGCAGAGGTGGAAGCCGTGCACGCATGTCAACAGATGCCTCAAAGATCAGCCAAAAGAAGCCTATCACGGCCGCAGTACGCAAACATGCTGAGCCCACGCCGATGAAGAGAGACTGGGGGCCCCAGGCAACCCCCAGCTGCTGCCGCGTCTTGACTAGCTCGAACGGTGCCTCAAGACAGCCGCGCATTGCACCACCACACGCGCCCGAGGCAAAGGCGCGGAGGAGAGGTGCGCCATCCATGATGTGGCGGCTGCTCATGGTGCGTAAGGCGGTACTGTACCCCACGAATGGCACAGTGCGCAGCACAATCGAAGCGGCCGTCGCTGGGAGCACGCCACGGTAGAGCGAGCCGAGGGAGAGAGTGGCGTTCATCCGTCCACCTACCTGCTGCTGGCTTTTGATGGTATCAAACGGGTGAGAGATGGCCGCGGCGACCAGCCCGTAGGCGATGCCGCCGGCGATCGACGCGGAGAGCGACGGCGCCATCGAACCGTCTCACAGAGCGAGGGGCACCTTTGCCGCAGCCGAGGGAAGGGAAAGGAGCCGAAGAGAGAGGGCAAGAGCAAGAGGGAGGGCGAGAGGAAGAGAGGGAGGGCGAGACGGAGAGGGAGGGCGAGAGGGAGAGGGAAAGCGAGACGGAGATGGGGAGGGCGAGAGGAAGAGGGGGAGGGCGAGAGGGAGAGGGGGAGGGCGAGAGGGAGAGGGAGGGTGAGAGGAAGAGAGGGGCACGAGGGAGAGGGGGAGGGCCGACGGGCTGCGCTCGGAGCCCGAGCGCGCGAGGGTGACGCTGCTTACCTGCAAGGGAGCTGCCGGAGAGGGGGACAAAAATAATACTCCTCTCACTTGGCCCACAGTAACGGGAATCACCTCCTCTGCCGTCCTATTCCTATGGACCAACCCTCACACCAACAGGCAAACGAGGTGGGTGAGGCACCCGCACTACGCCATCTGCCACAACAAAAGCGCCACGAGAACCATGGGCACAGGCCTCCGACACTGGCCAACGCACGTAAAGGTAAATAAAAGCCCTACAAGCAAAAAGCAAAATGGCAAACAGCAAAAAGTACTTTGACTTTGACAAAGTGGAAAATACATGATACATAATGAACAGTAAAAAGTAAACAGGCAAGTGGCCGCAAGCAACACGCGAGGCAGGTCAGGAGGGAGAAGATAGGAAACGGGCGTGGCATCAGAGTGCAGAGTGCAGAGTGGTTAAACAGTAAACAGTGCTACGTGCCACGCGTGCGAGCGGCGAGCTCGTTTGCCTTCAGAAGTTTTTTTGTCCTACACGGTGAACACGCAACACGCCACGCTCGTGGCGGTGCTCCTCAAGTCAGCGGGGAGATTGAATGCTTCGCAGCCTTTCGTGACAAGTGAAACCAAATGGAAATGGCGCGGCAAAAGCAACCTGACGCCTGATACTATTGCTTTAGTAGTAAGTAGTAAGTAGGCGTAGTGCGTATTATGCGGCAAGTAAGCCAATGAGCAAAGACATGTAGATGTAGTCCCCTAAGTAATTGAGCACCACTCTAAGTTTGCTGAAGTGATGTAGTTATCACTATATTGAGGCATCATGCACGTGATCAAATCATCGTTGCGGCATTAGTAGTGTAGTAGTGTTGATTTGAAGCGCCGGGCGCGGCCCCGAAGTCCGGCCAACAGACCGAGGACTTCTCACACAAAGCACAAATAATGGTTGCATGCACTGCATCATGAGCAATGTATATGCACAACTATCTCGCGTCGCACCGCTCCCAAAAGCAGAATGAGGGGAAGGCGCAATGTGACGTGCAGGATGTTGGGCCATCCCAGCGGTAAGATTGGACGTCGAAATCGGACCTGGAAGCATCACCTTTGCTCTCGAAAGCGTTGGCACGGCCCCCCGCTAGTATGCACCAGCCGGTGAAAACGCGGGCGAGCCCTCCTTCAACATGTTTCCGCGTACCATCTACCCTTTGCTCGCGGACGCAGCTCTCATGCCAATTATTGTGTCCAAAGGCGACGGTCATCCCCGCATTGCATGACCGTCTCGGGCGAGCCTCCGCGATGCGAAGGCAACCCGCCCCGCCTCGCTGCGCCTCAACAGACTGCCGATCGCATGTGGTAGATAGGCTATACCCATCCACGTCGACACAGATTGGAGTCATGGCATGATCGCATTGCGCTTGGCATTCTCTGTCACGATACTACACTTTGGTGACAACGGTCCAATTCCTCACTTTTGCTTCTTTTTTTGGCGAGCCAGACAGTCCTGGACATACTTCTCGACCTTAAGGAAAGTCTGCAAATCGAGGGTATCAATGTCAATCTCCACCTCCGACGCATTTGTCTGATCAAGGGCCTTTTTACATGAGTCCTGCAGGAAGGGTTGAGTGAGGAGAAGAGGGTTCGGACGCACGCCAGCGATAAGGTTGGGAGGCCGCAATCGCAGCTGCTTTGACGCCCACGGCGTGATGTAGGGCGCTTAACGAATCAGCAGCCTCACCTCTACGATGCCAACCATTCCGTACAGCTCCTTGGACGATAGAAGGTTGGCGTTGTGGTTGAGCTGCGCCTTCATCTCGAAGGTGAGTTCCGTGGGCTGGTCAGCGGTCTCTTCTTGCGCGCCTCCGCTGCTCAAGATCGGCGCAAACTTTTGATCTGCAAACTGTTTGAGCTTCGACGCTGATTGATAGATCCACGAGCCGTCAATATTATACCTGTTTGGCAAAAGGGCATGGCCAACGAGATGGTGATGTGCCCTCTTGTACTCGCAATTGTCGCAGGCAGGCCGGTGCGCTCACGGGGTGGGTGGCCCAGCGCTCACGTCATTGCATTGGTCCACACGAGGTCCACATCTGCTGCCACCTGCTTGACCGAGGAATACTTCCCGGCATCAAGCTGGTTGGAGACCGTCCCAAGATCCATCGGCCGCTTGATCACGGTGGGGTAGTCTGGGATCCCAAGAGTCTTCCAGTCGACTGGGGTGAGGAAGGGGTCGGCTATGTCCTTCTTCCGAATCTCTCGAAGCACTGCCTTACACTGTGAAAGCTCCTCCGCGCTGAGCGATGCGCCCGAGCTGCCACCGCCCGAGCTGCCGTTGAGGGGACCGTCTGGCACCCCGCTCATCTGCGTCTCGAAAAGCTCTCGCAGCTCGGTGGCCGCGTCGTAGATCTCGGAGCCCTCCGTGTTGAAGAGCTGCGCGTTCTCCCACACCAAGTTGACATCAGCAGTGAAGTCTGCGATCGAGGAATACTTGCCCGCAAGCAGCTTCTTTTCGACCGTGCCAAGGTCCATCGGATGTTTGATGATCTTGGGATACATCGGCAGATTCAACGCCTTCCAGTCGACAGGCTCCGAGAAGGGAGGAGAGAGGTGAGACTTCTTGAGAGCCTTGAGCGCCGCCTGGCACTGCTTCACTAGCCCCTCGACAGCCGGGCTCAGCTTCTGTTTCTTCGACTTGTGCATGGTAAGCTGAGGGGTGTGTCTCCCTGGCGGTCTCGTCAGTCAGACTCCCCACTGCTCGCCCACGCCGGCTCGCTGGTTTCGCCCTTCTCCACGCCTTCCTTCTTCTCTGTGCTCCCCCTTCCCCCCTGCCCGGCTCACCGGGCGGCACCGCAGCCAATCGGCAACCACCGCCCGACAGCTCTCCCCCCTCTCCTCTTTCCTTTCTCTCTTACGTGGTTCTCTTTTACCTCTCTGAGAGCTCGGCCCCCGCAAGCACCGCGGACGCCCCGCCCCCCCCCCCTCGGGGCCTCTCTCTCTGTCTCTCTCTCTCTCTCTTTCTCTCTTTCTCTCTTTCTCTCTTTCTCTCTCTCTCTCCCCCTCCCCCCTCCCCCCCCCCCTCCCTCTCTCTCTCTCTTTCTCCCGCCCGCGCCGCGCCGGTAGAGGAGAGAGAGAGAGAGCCCGGAGCCTCCCTGCTGCGGCGCGCGGGGGGGGGGGGGGGGGGGGGGGGGGGCAGCCTCTCTCTCTCTCTCTCTACGAGTAAAGTACAGGATTCGAGAGGAGGGGAGGGGGGGGGGCTCTCTCCCCCTCGAAATACAGTATTAGCAGGGACGGACTTCCTTTTTTGGAAAGAGGGGGGGGGGCGGGCTCCGCCAACGGAAAGGTCTCGACGCTTTAATAGTAGAATAGTAGGAGGGTCCGTTCTGTTGTTCTTTTAGGTCGCCTGCCGCTCAGTTCTAGAGGCTTGAGCTTCGTGGGCGTGCCCGTTTGACTACTGTACGTTTTCGCCCACTTCTTCTTTTCATCGGAGGAGAGAAGGACTATCTATGAAGCACTCAGAGTCTCTCAGAGCAGGCGCGTCGTCGAGAGAATCGAGAACGCTTTTTTTTGGCGGGTATGGGCTCGAAAAGGGACTCATCGCCTCGGGGGTCATGACTTCCGACACCAAGGTCCTTCCAATATAAGGGGTCGAAGGTCGCTGACGCACAATCATTGCAGGTTGCATGTTCGCACACAACACAAATAACAAATAACAAACAACCGTGCACGAAAAAAACGTGCGTACACCGTATACCGTTTACGTATATACGTATACTGCGTACCGGTACCGGACTCTAAATCTCCCCTTCCCTCCTGCAAATGTAATCAATGATGCGCGTCGTCTCCTCAACGCGGACGAGACCCAACACCCCTAAGACGTGCCTCAGAAATCAGAAAGGGAGACGAGCCAAAGTGGCGAAAAGGAAGGGTAAGGCGGTGGCGGTGGGGGGCGTGGTGAAAAAAATCAGGGCCCCAGCAGGTTGCACCTTCTTTCGTTGGTGGCGGCAATTTCTAGCGGGAGTATTAACACGTCTCGTTGGTTTATCATTAATGGGAGTTCGGCTTCAATTCCGCCGAGTAGAGGGCGGGGTCCAACATATATTGTTGCGCGGTTCTATATTATACACACTTAGCTGCGTAACGGTGTACCAGTGCTCTCGCTTGCTCATGCGCGGCTATCCTGTGTTGCATGATTGTAGATCATCGCGTCGCATGCAGCCCAGCAAGTGCATCATGTAGAGTTCATTGGACTCGAGATAACTGTGAGCTGACATTGACTGCACAGCGAGACTGTGACGCCCTAATGATTTCCTACGTATGCCGCCCTGCAACCGTTCTTTACTCCACCTATTAAATGCATCCATATGCTTCCCTTCGAATCCGACTCTCAAACGTACTGATTTGACCAGTGATCCGCCGCCGAGTGTCTGTATGTGGAGTACCTTTCGGAGGGCTTAGAGTATATGAAGGTGTCAAAAGTTCTCAGTAGGGGTGTGTCGACAAGTGGACAAAGATGCATACAATCAAAGACAATGCAGTCATAGCCTGTGAACGAGCCACTCAGCGGATGGGATTTGCAATCATGGCTTTGATTGTGTCATGTTCGTCCTGGCGACACGTTGCTTTCCTCAGCAAGCGATCTAGAAGAACTCGTCCCGCTATATTTATGCCTCTTCCCGGCATGAACGTGTGTGGCGTTCCCTTTGTGAAAGACACGGCGCAACGAAGCGACGGCTGCTTGCGTGACATCCTTCGGCGGGGCAGCACCAAATGCCATATCTGCCATCCGGATCGCAGACCTCAGGCGTGAAATAGAACTGTTGCTGAAGTCTCGCGCGTGCGAGAGCTCCGACCGCCTGAGCTCAGCCTGGGCCACAGCTCTCCGGCTGAGTGCGGTGTAGTTGTGCCTCAGGGAGTTAGTGTGCAGCTGTAGGTGGGAGGCGCGGCGCGACTCACGCTCCGGCATCGCGTGAGCTTCGCCAGTGTCTGCCAGGATGCGTGACGCAGCCAGTAGCACGAACAGAGCGTGGGTGTACCCGCAGCCCCTTCGCCGCAGAGCGGAGGCGCACATGGCGGCGAGGCGAGCAGCCATCCACTCAGTAGTTATTCCCGTCCGCGACTACTCTATTCTACTCTAGTACTAGTAGAGTAGAGAGAGTAGAGCCCTCTAGAGCTAGAGAAAAAGCAAAAGGTGAGCTAGAGATAAATGCAAAAGGTCCGCTAGCTAGGTAGTATTAACACAGTACGAGAAGCGAGGCCACTGTGTGGTCAGCGAGCAGGTGAATAGAAAAAATCACCCGCTCAACTTTCCTGTTCGACGCTGAGTTCGAACACCTCACACCTCCGACATCGACGATTTCGACTTCCGCCATCGGGTCCTCTTCACTCTTTAGTGTCAGTGTGCATGTCCGCCTCAATGCTCAATGCTCAATGCTGTATTCCATGGCGAGATCGAGATATGCGACGAGCGACGATCGCCTCGTTCGTCTCCAATGAACAATGAACTCATGAACTTGAAGCCTTGGTCTTCTTGATCTTGATCTTGGAGGTTTCGTCGGAGTAGTCGCCGGCGAGCATGAGCCTCGCATTGGACCAACCCTGGCCCAGATATGGCTCGATACCGCCGCGGCACCGCCCTTGCGCGAGGGGCCGGCCCGGCCCCAGTAGCAATTCAGCCCCCTCTACCCTACTCTAATAGTAGGAGTAGCTTGTAGCTTGCATCGTATTGTCTCTACTCTACTCTACTCTAGAGCTGTACTCTATGTAACGTAAAGGGTACTCTAGAAGAGCGCGCTGCCTGGGTACCCAAGGCGCTCGCGCGGCGGGCGTCGGGCGCCTCCCTCTCCCTCCCTCTCCCCCCCTCTCTCCCCCTCTCCCTGTCTCCCTCCCTCCCGCGCTCCCTCTCTCCCTTTCTGCCATCTCCTCTTCATCCTCCCCCCTTTCGCTCTGTCTGGATGGCGGGTGTTAATAGAGTAGGGCAGGTGACAGGTGGGACACGCCACCATCAGCGCTCGCTTGAGCCTGCGGCCGGGCAGAGCGGGTGTGACTCGTTTTGCGATCCGCGTGCCGAGGCCGCCTTCTGCACTGGCATGCCCTCGTGCGCCTTCTGCTCGTTCTGCCTGGGCAAGTCGCCGCCGCCGCCGCCGCCGATCAGCTGCTGGTGGTGTGACCCGCCGCCACCACCGCCCAGCCCACAGCCAAGTCTGCCACCTCCTCCTCCGCCCAACCTGCCCTCACCCTCGGAGCCGCTGCTCTTGCAGCCCGATGCCGACACCTCGAGATCAGAGATATCGTGGCTGGACCCGCTCATCATTATTGTCATCGCTGCCGCCATCATTTGCTTCGGGGTGCGCTACAAGCGCGTGCTCAACCAACTGCGCGAGCGGGAGCAAGGCTTGTCTTCCGTGCGAGGTGCGGATGTGGAGATGGCGGAGGAGTCCGATTCGGATGAGGTCTCACAGAGTCGACATCGAAGCAAGTCAGCCGCACGTGTAGCCCGAGATCGACAGGCGCGAAGAGCTCCGCGCCGCGGTAGACGCACGCACGGCCGGCTACCGGCCGAGGAGCCGGAAGAGGACCAAGTCGACTGGAACATGCGGCATGGCGAGCATCCAGAAAATGGCTACGGGCCATCTTATGGGTGGGACTCGGGCGGCTCGCATAGCTTTGAGGCATCACCCGCAGCCTCTCCTTTGCCAGAACGATTTGCCGGCAGCACATATCGAGAACGCGCGTTTGAGGAGGCGCACCACACGATGCCACCGCCATCGGTAGACTCTATTCCATCGCGGGCCTCGCACTATGACGTCTTGGGCGTGGGGAGGGACGCTTCCGATGCCGACCTCAAGCGTGCTTTCCACAGGTTGAGCCGGAAGTACCACCCGGACAAGAGTGGCGTTGATGGGTCGGCCGAGATGTTCCTGAGAGTAAAAGAGGCTTACCGCACCCTCTCTGATAGCGCCCGGAGGAGGGACTACAACTTCGAGATAGGAGGAATGTAGGCCGGAGAGGAATGTTGACTGGGCGACAGATTTTGTATTTCCTCGTGTTGGCGTGTGGAGAACAATCCGGTAGGAATAGGAGAGCGTCCGCTTTTCAGGACGCACTCGAGGCAGTACCACACATCAAGAAGTGCGCCAACTAAGTCCATACTTGGTGGAAACGGGGGAGGGCACGGTGCAAGGTCCTTTTTTTCGCTCTCCCGGCTCCCCCT